>JAPMOB010235424.1:0-17131 GCA_029875015.1 Lepomis gibbosus | reverse complement strand
TGTTGTTGTTGTTGTTTTTTATTGTATTCTTGAAATGTTTACTATTGCGTGTCTGATGCATATGTTGTGTATTTTATATTATGTGTTTTTAGTCAGGACCCCCTCGAAAACGAGATGGTACATCTCAAGGGGTTTTATCCTGCAAATAAATAAATATTAAAACTCTCATTTGCTCTTTTTGACCTCCACAGTGAATTCAGAGGCTATAGATTGTCTGTTGCCTCTAACATTTAAGTACCTCGTGGTAAGCTGCAAATACATTTCCTTCTTGGGATCTATAGAGTTGTCTCAGTCTTCTTCTGTCTGTTGAAAGGCAGTGCTTTATTTTGTATTCACTCATCCACATGTCTCCAGCACACTGAGATCTGGTTAAGATCAAGTGGTCACATGTTTCTGGCACTTCAATCCGCAGCAGAGTGACTTTCAGGTTCCAGAATTTAAATGCTGCAGGAACTTGAACTGGTCTCGTATGTTTGTCTGTGCAGCCCTCCTGGACACGGTGATCTCCGTCCTCCTCCACCCAGCCGCATCTGCCTGTCTGGCCTCCGCCTGGTGCCTACGCTGCATCGCCATGGCGATGCCGTCCCAGGGTTCCTTGCTGCTGGATCACTGCACTGAGCGGCTGGTGGCGCTCAAGTCTTCCCCTGAAGCCGTGGCCGGGTACGGTGCCGCTGTCGCAGCCCTGGTGGCTGCAGTGCAGCACTGTACCCTGGGAATTCCACACACCAAAGGCATGGTGGGTAAAATAGACTATCATGTGTAACATAACTTAATAAACCATGTCAACGTTAGCATTAATTAAGGCAACAAAAAGGTAACTGTGTGTGTGTGTAGGTGGTGCTGGGTCTGGCTGAAGACCTGCTGCGTTCAGCCTCTCAGAACAGTCGGATCTCTCTGCAGAGGACTCAGGCCGGCTGGCTGCTCGTCTCCTCTCTCATCACTCTCGGTACAACTCCTGAACGCTGTGAACATTTCTGTCACTTAACTGAAAGAAACCGTAATGAACAAGATCAGCTAACCGCTTCACTACCTTTATGCTTAGCCACACTAGCGTCTTGGCTGCTAGCATCTAAGCTATTGGCTTAATGGTAACATTTGTGTGCTAACATGTTAGTAGTTGAGCCTTAGTATGGCTAGGTCCAGTATCCATCGACGTAGCATTTAAGGACATTACAACATTACATTTTTTACTGTACTAGTGTGACTTTTAGTTCCTGTAACTCTGTGTTTAGCCCAGTAGCCTCACACGGCTTGTTTCATTTTAACCTAAATTAGGATATAGTAGGTCAGTAGTCATTTGGTTAATGGCTGTGTTGTGCGCCCAGGCCCAGCTGTAGTGGAGCACCACCTGTCCCGTCTCCTCCTCCTGTGGCGGTGTGTGTTTCCTGCTTCACTCAGGGAGCAGGAGATGGAGCTGCGACGAGGGGACTTCTTTACGTGGCAGGTTACGCTGGAAGGACGTGCCGGGGCGCTCTGCGGTCAGTCCACACCTGTGTGCATGTGTGTGTGTGTGTATCCTTCCACCTGTGGGATACTTTTTCATAGGACACTTCTTCATTATGTTTCACTTCAATTAAATTCAAAATACTTTATTCGTCCCACCAAAGTTTACAAACAGAAATACACAAATAATTAATTTATGCGCATGAAAACTAAAAATACAAATAACAATGTAAGAAAGAGTTGAAATGCACAAGGACTATTGGACAGTCAGTATTGTGCATATTATGTAAAAAAAAAATGTAATAGTCCAAGTGCATTTATCTGTCTAGCTGTGAGGTAAACTGACCATTTCTTGTACTTTGGCCTCTGCTCTTCATAGCAGCAGCTTAAATTAGTTATTAAGGGCTCGTTGAGAATCTCTAATGCTTTTTTGAGCTGCACCTGAGATGTTTGTGTTTTGCCAGTAATTTTAAAGCAGACATCATCAACACTTGCAGTAGTTTATTCTGATGAATCGATGTAAAACAACAAATTAATGACAGACAAAATAACCTGCGTTCTTGTGTCTGAACAGCGATGAAGAACCTGCTGCTGCACTGCAGAGAGCTCGTCACTGATGACGTTATCAGCCGCCTGCTCACGCCATTGGCCTGCGCTGTGGCCCTGCTCATCAAGTCAGTCCCTGATTGTTTGCCTTTAAATTACAAGTCTGGCGATGCTATTTTCTCTTGTCGTCAACAAATCCCATGCACAGACTCAAACCAACACTGAATGTATTTACTAATAAGTATGTTTGTAAAAGAAAACTAGTTTTTACTATATTACTAGAAAAATATGATTCTAAAGACTGATTAGATTGAAGGGGCTGTCATTTCAATGTCCTTTCAACATTTAGGATTTGTGTGAACATTTTGAAATTGTTCCAACTTCCGTGTACGAATCCAGCTGCTGAGGTGACAAACGGTGCTGTTTCCAAATGATTTTATCACCATTGTTATTTGTTTCAGATATAGAACCTTCTCTCTACATGAGGGCATCGCTGGTATAAAGATTGGTGAACATCTCTTTTATGCAGATGATGTTTTAGTTTTTTTAACAGATCCAAAGGACAGTGTTCTCCAGCTAACAAATCTAATGTTTGGAGATATCACAGGATAAAAAAGACATACTTTTAAATCAGAATAAATGTGGGGGAAAAATTAAAGATTATTATTTTATTATAGATGCACAAAAGAAGGATTTACCTACTTGCAGGTTAAAATTACTGTTATGTTAATATGGGATTTTTTATTGGATTTGTTAACAATAGTAATTATAGAATAACACCAGTCTTATCCTTTTACGTAAGTCTTACGAATATATGTGCAGAAGAGTCTAGTAGTGATCTGCAGGGCTTACTGTGGTAGAATTATTGTTATTATACTGGATGTGTTATACATAGTTATAAATATTATAGTACATATTAAAGTTCTGTAGATTTATAGTTTATAAGTATATATAAGTAGTATATTTTGCACACGATATGTTTGTAAATGTTGAATACAGTACAAAATATACTATATTGAAAAACAGTCATCCAGATTTTTTATTTTATTGCCATTAAAACTTTTGTCTTTGTTTAATATATGTTGTCTGTGTGTTGACCGTGCGTGTCCAGGTTGCCTGCCCTCATCAGGTCTTACAGCAGTTCAGTTCGTAGCTGGTCGGTCATCTACAGACAGAGAGTCTATGAGCTGCTCGCTCTGCTGCCTCCACACACCTACCAAGGTAACAACACACCTCCTTCTTTCCTTGTTCCCTTCTTCCCACCTCCTTCCTCCTCTTCTCTCCTTTTCTTCTATTATGGTTACCCTCCATGTGTGTCCATAAGCTCCTTAATTCTTGGGTGGTTTTTTTGGAAGAAACAGTTGAAATAATGAGTTGTTCACCTCTCTCCGCCTCCTGCAGAGAGTTTCGGTTTGGTGATGAACCAGCTCGTGTCTGACCTGTCCAGTCAAGACAACCTGAACCAGCCGTGTTCAGAGCTCACCCTGCTGCCCCCCCTCTGTCACCATGACGACCTGCCGCTGGTCGGCCCCGCCCTCGACGACACGGACCCCAGATACATTGAGGAACAGGTGATGAGCTGGACTTCACACTGATAACACAAACAGCACACCACAGGACTGAAGAGCACTGTAATTGTTGAGGGTGTGTTTGGTTTTCAGCTCCATGGCAGCATTGTGGGAGGGGGCTCTCTGGACAACGACGCCTTCAGTCTGTGTGAGAGGAGTGAAGAAGCTCCCACTCCTCTTCCTCCTCCCGTCACTCTGATCGCTGCCACCGTCCGACTCTTCGGAGCGCTCTTCCCCCACATCATCTCTGCTCAGAGGTAACTCAACTACTCTCAGCTACACCGCACAGATTAACCAGCTGGTCTGCTTCCAATCAGGACCACACCAGCAGTCCGCCCCCCTGCTGTGAAGCCACAGGATGAATGCGCATGTTCACAGCTTTATGCAGCTTGGGAATATTTACGCTTTCCAAAACAGACCTGTGGATAACAAATTCTGTCTGTTTGTCTTTCTCAGAGTGAAGATATTGGAGCAGTTTGTAGAAACAGTGAACCAGCTGAAGGGTCAACGCCAGCAGACCGTTCAGACCCATGTTTGTGCTGCCCTCTGCAGTTTGCTCAAGGTACTACACCTGTCAGCTTCAACTTGCACCACTCGGGCGTACAGACACCAGCCGTGTTTCCATCAACGTTTTTTTATGCGCAGTTTGAAATATGACATTAGAAAAGGTTTATGGAAACAGCCAAATTAGTTTTTACGCTCGCCTGAGGTGGTTTTTGCCTTTGTCGAAAAAGAGTTAATACGCTTAATGGGGGTTGGAAACACTTTTGCCGAATAAGTTCTGACATAGCAAACATGTAACTCACGACTGATCAGCTGTTTCCACCGTCGGTGTCTTCACGGATATTCTCATAACGTGCGAGGACATGGCTGGTAGCAGTTGGCCTGCTTGGAACCTCTCTGCATTTTTCTCAGATCCATGTTCCTGGTTTTGTGTCCGGTTTGCACCCCATACTTCTTGTTCAATACAGCCATGTGTGACGTCAACTTCTGAAGTGACTTTGCTTGCCGTAGCCAGGTTTATTAGCTCCAAACCAGCTGATGGAAACGCACATAATTCACATTTCTTTTTCTTGTTTGCTTAAAAATTGATTTGACACTAAGTGTGTGTCCGTGTTTGTGTGTACAGGACACATTTTTGGCTTCAATTTGAGTTGGTCTGCACACTCTTGTATTTGTATCTACTTGGGGGCAGCAGAACTCCACTACAGGCTAAACAACATAAACCTCTGACATATTATCACCTTACAAATTTGTAATAACTAACAAAAACTCCTCAGCAACAGGGTGGGATCCGGGGCTCTCTGGGGCCAGAGGAGGTGCGTTCCCCGGCGTTGTCCCTCCTGTCTGGGGCGCTGGAGAGTGTCAGTCCTCTGCTTCGCTGTCTGGCTGCTGAAGGTCTGGCCCGGCTGGTTCAGGTGGTCGGAGACCCCGGCTTCACCGTCTCCGTCTCGCTGCTCTGCTTCGACAGGTAGGTGGATGTTTTAGTTGGAGATGCTACAGTTGTTGATGGAGTGGACTTTCACTGCCGGAGATGATCTTTGGGAACGATCATTTACTAATATAATCATTTACAGAACTCAAGCTGCTCATCGTTTTTTAATGAAGTGATATTAGAAGTATTCATGCATGTATTTTGCACACTTGTTTACATATTTGTGAATACAGATTAATGAAACAAAAGTCTGTAAATTCATTTTTATCTATTTCCCGTCTCAAATCTTAAAGTAGCAACAACAGAAACAAAAGTTCATGATCCAAAAATAAATACAGCACAGACAGACAGTCGCATATAAACCAGAAATAGTCTGAAAAGGTTTTAAATAACTGAGCTTGAAGCCTGGATCCAAATATATCACAGTGTGTTTTAACTGGCGACACGTTGATGCTGTGATGCACTTTGAAAATGTTTTTTAAAAGCATTCCTTTGTTGAAAGAGAGTGGCTGTGCAAAGCTTACAAAACTTTCTCTGTGGGGATAGTTTTTCTCTAAAACTATAGTGTACCAATGTTGAGCTGTACCCCTCCCCTTAAATGTTGATACATATATTAATTTTATATGTATGATTTTATGATGTCTGTAATGTTTTTGCAATTAAATGTTTTCAAATCTATCTGTGGGGTCATTCTGTAGGTGTTTTATTTTGTATTTTTTGATCACTCGACCTTGACATCAGTTTTGGGCATATAGCCCCTTGGCTGTGCTCCTGATAAAGATCTGGTTGGGTCGAAGCATTTTTCAGTCCAAAAAATGTGCATTGCTTTGGCTTATGTGACTGTGGTTAAAAGGTACTATAAAATAAACGTGCTTCGCCGTACTATTATCAAAGCTACTAATGCTGCTGCTGCCACCACTAACAGTATTGATGACTATTCAGGCTGAAGACGGCTCGTGATGCAGCATCTCGCAGTGGCTACGCCCTGGCTCTAGGGGCGCTATACCGCTACACCGGAGGAATCAGCTCACCTCAACACCTGTCCACCTGCCTGGGAGTCCTGTTCACCCTGAGCCAGGACAGCACCTCACCTGAGGTCCAGGTATATTCACATTTGTTCCATATCTATCTGAGTGCCGTCCTGACGGTGATTCTGACTTTTATTGTTGTCAGAATTATAGATGTTTGTTTAGACTTGCGAGGACCTTCAGTGACATAAAACATTCTCCCTTAACCACCTTAACTCAAACATACTGTGATTTTTTTTTTTTTAAACTAAATGTCTAAAAAAGCATTTTAAAGACAGACAAGATGTCCTCACTTCTCCTGAAATGTCCAGATCTTGAGTGTCCCTGTGTGTCTGTTGGGTCCAGACCTGGTCTCTCCACAGTCTGTCTCTGGTTGTCGACCTGTCCGGAGGTCTGTACCGCGCCCACGCCGAGCCTTCCTTCACCCTGGTGCTCCGGCTGCTGCTGTCGGCTCCGCCCACCCACCCTGAGGTGCACCACAGCCTGGGACGCTGCCTGCACGCCCTTATCACCTGCCTGGGTCCTGACCTGCAAGGTACCACCCACATCAAACCTGAGGACAGAAACAGAGTAGCTTTTAGCAAGTGTTTGACTGATGTGTGTGTGTTTGACAGGTGAAGGTGCAGCAGTGTCCGTTCTGCGCTCCAGCTGTCTGGTGGGATGTGAGGTGATGCAGGCCGGGCCAGACTGTCTGGTTCAGGCCAGAGCCATTTCCTGTCTGCAGCAGCTGCACATGTTCTCACCACCACATGTTAACCTGGCCAGCCTCGTACCTGCACTCTGTGTGAGTACACCTGAACTACCCGTGTAACTGTAAAAGACTGTCTGACTCTGTTTTCTATGTGCAGATTCAAGATCTAGCTTCCGAGTCTATTCAGGTGCACCATTGAAGTCCAAAAAGTCAATTGAGGTCCAAGTTATTATAAAAAATTATAATAATAATCTTTATGTCTGCAGCGGGATTACAAAATTTCAAGAGGCATTGAGGCAAAATAAAACAATAATATAAGATAAAAACAATCATGATACAGCAGATAAGCTCTGGCTCGTAGTGGAGCATCAATTCAGCAATATAACTTTTAGCTTCCTGGTTTCACTGCAGGCATATTCCTCCTCCCTGTTACGCTCGGCAGGGAAATAAAATCAATGAATCAATAAATAAAGTAAAAATAAGGTTGATTTCTTCCTGTTCCTACATGGAAACTATTGTTGCCCAGAACATTTCTGCTGTCAGTCAGTCTGGTGAAGACGGCAGCTGTCCTTACTGTCCTGATGTGGTTTAGCCAGTAAGAGAAAAATTAAGGATTAGGAGACAATTTCAAAGAATATTATAGAAATGTTAAAGTGCATACTTTCAGTATAGGAAAAATATAAAATGTAGTTATGTCACATTTATAGGCAGAATATATAAAGAAATTGCACAGGCTCCCTGAGTTCATCATCCTAAAGGTCTCTTTGTGGAGCTACAGACATTTTGGTGTGAGTCGTCTGTAGAAGCTGGATTAATCCATGAAGAAGTGTGTTTTTGACCCTGTCTTGTGTCTTGCAGGAGATCTTGTTGGATTATTCCATGTTGGTAGGTTCTCTCGGGCCTGAAGCTGCTGTTTGTCTCACTTTTATTTTCAGCTTCTTTCTCCCTGGTTCTTTTGGACCCTCAACACTTTTCTGTTTCTTGTGGAGCTTTTTAAAACAGTTTTCTGTGCATTGTGAAAAATGTCACACAGTTTTCTGTTGCTCTAAAACTTAACATTTGACTGTTGGTTTTGATACTGTATTATTAACTCACTGTTGTTGTTTAACGTTTGAACTTTTTTATGTCACAGTTATTTGTTTTTTTTGTTGCAGTTTACTTTCACACCGTTTGCTTTCCAGACTGACAGCTAACTCAATAACACCGGCACTACTTCTGTTTAACAACCTTACCCAGTTTTGCTCTAACATATCCCTCCCTGCTGGCTGCTGTTTTTAAATGTTCTCAGTGCTTCCTCTAGAAAGAGCTTGCAAATTAAGTTAACTATTATGATTACATCCTCAGGAATTTGTATTGAAAACAACTGCTCAGACACTTTTGTCTCTGAGAAGTTATGACATTATTCTTCTTATAGACTAATTCATTTTTTTTAGAATAATTAATCAGTTAATCACATGTTCATCAGAAGATTAATTGACAGGACTTATTACTGTTTCTTGTGTACCTAAAAGTATTTTCTCTGCTGTTTTTAAGCAAAAATATCTAATATTTCTAAGAGAATGTTTTTGGGTTTGTACGGTTGGTGAAACAAAATCACTTTGAAAATGTGTAATCTTTATAATCTTTTACTGCTTTCGGACATACTATTGATTATCTGAGAAATTAATTGTCAGAATGATCAGTTATTAAAATATTTATTACTAGAACCCCTGATGTAAACAATGTTTAGTTTCTGAGTCTGGAGGAAACACTGTCTGTAGCTGCATGCTTCCTTTGATAAACCTTAAACCTGTTGACAGAGTACAGCTGTTGTCCACGTACTAACTCCTCTGTGTGTGATTCAGGCCAACCTGTGCAGTTCGTACCTGTGTCTGCGTCGCGCGGTGGTGGCGTGTCTGCGGCAGCTCGTCCAGCGGGAGGCTCTGGAGGTGTCCGAACACGCGGTGACTCTGGTCAAAGAGCTGCCGAGACGAGACAACACACAGCTGGGTGAGGCGAACAGGAAAAGATCAGGAAAAGACATCCAAATTATCATATAATTAAGCCACTTCAAAGATCCCCTCCAAACACATTTGAAGACATATGATAATGCTGTGCTTCAAATAGTAATTTTAATAATTTGTGTCAAATATAGCTAATCCAGCTTTTTTTTATAAAGTATTCCTGACATAAATACAGACTTAGGAAGAATAAAACACAATAAAGTAGAAATGAAAATGACCCAAAGGCAACAGGTGAGCTGCTTTTTTAAGGTGTCCACTAGAGCTGGACGATATGATCAAAAATGTCATCTTTCATATCTATCGATAATTATCACGATAAGTATCAAATCACTGTGTCTTCCAAGTTAATCGGGGTTTAAGCTCTTCTTTAAAATAAAAAAACTTGATGCCCGACAGTGGATTACTTCACAATCTGCGGCAGAACATTCAAAACAATTATGATAAAATCTTTGTCAACAAATATGCAAAAGTAAAATGCTTTTTCCTCAACAAAATAAACATCTTGATAAACAAATTAAGTCCTAATTCAGGTATGATTCAAATGATTAAATCAAACATTTATTGAATATTTATTGAACATTTGTTATATTGTTATTACAAAAAATTACATTGCAATAATTATTGTTGTTGTTTTATTGTCCAGCCCCAGTGTCCAAACATGTTTTCCCCCTTGGCCTATATGATTTGTAAAAATTCTAAATATGAGAAAATTAGTAAATTTGATAAAGTCTCTTAAATTTGGTAAATGTGCCAAATAAGAACAGATCTACCAAGCTGAGTGTCTCCATTACGTACTGGAGTTTGCCCACTGACAAGTTTTTTATGACTAAATGTCCCACTGCTACATGTCTTGTTTACTCTTCTTTAAAAAACACTTCAGCACCACAAATGTAAATGTTATGCCTTGATTTGAAAAAAGAGTCGTCAAAGAGTATTTTTACTCTTCAAATATCAACATTGGTGATTGGTATCACCTTCAAAAATCCCAGAAGTATTTTCAGTTTTTGCAGCACATTCAGAGACACAGTGATTTGTTGTCATCACAGTCTCAGTTTATTACACATATTTCTTTCAGCAGTGTCGGACACAAATCTTTCCGCACACTGACATCCCCTCCTCCATCTTTTCAGACGTCACCATAAAGGAGGTGGGTCTGGAAGGAGCTCTGTTCACTCTGTTGGACCGAGAGTCAGATCCAGGTCTGAGGAGGGACATCCAAGAGACTCTGGTCCACATGATGGCGTCCAGCGCCACCAGCGGTAAACTGGGACACTGGCTCAAACTCTGCAAGGACGTCCTGTCTGCAACCACCGGTGGGTTGAATGTGTCGCATACAAAGATTTTATGCTTCAACTCACAGTGAGGGGGAAGATCACTGCGACTCCATGAAGACTTCTTCAACAAGACTTGTGCACTACAGCGCTTACATTTGAATTTAATGAATCTTAAATTATTTGTTTAATTAATCATCATTTGATGGTAACAACACAAAACAAATTCAGATTGATTCTATATCAGTTTAGTAAAACACACCTGGTTAAGTTTTTTTTTTTACTGCTTGACAGACAGTATTTGAATACATCACTTTGGCATCTCAAAAAATGTACATGTCTGAATCAGAATCAGAAATAATTTATTGATCCCCAAGGGAAAATTCTTTTGTCACAGTCGCACACTTATCAAGGCATAAGGAATGGAAATAATAATAGAAAGTAGGTAGATATAGAAATATAAGTGTATAAATATAAAACATAAAGAATTGTTATGGTATGGATGCATCTTACTATATGGATAACGAATCGGTTAATTAAAAAGATAATCTATAATTTAATCAGTATGCTGACTGTGGAGGAAAAAAGAACTGGTGGTGTTGACATTGTTTACTTATATACAGTCTATAATAACTTTCTGTGTAAATCACCATAGTAACTATGTACACAAAACAACTTTATCAACATCTTTTAAAAATTGTTAAGCAAGTTGAAATTAGATTTTTCAACACAAACCGCATTATGTTCTCTTAAAACCTAATATTTAAAATTTTACTATAGAAATCTCACCTTTCATAAAAAATGTGACATTTATTGATGCTGTTGTCACCAAACCAGTCACATCACGTCTTAAAATGTCACATCTGGGTTAAACTGTCAATACATTCCCCCTTACTAGCTTTTTCCAGAGCTTTAAACTTTGTTAGTCTTCATCACTCCATATATTGTTCCCTATAAACTTTCCCAAATATAAAATATTACAACATGACCCATTTTCCAGGAAACTTAGGTCACAGGGTGGGATAAGTAGGTTCCATCTGCTAATGAAGACCAAGAGATGCAGAGGAAAGATTTGAGTTAAGATTTGTTAAGGCAAACTCTGAAGAAGAGTTTTTTTTACCCAGACATGACATTTTAAGACTTGACTTCACTAAGTTTAGTAATGAACTCTCACGCTGCCCGTCCTTCAGACTGTCTGGCTCCGGTGGAGGCGAGTCAGGAGGACGAGGAGGCGGACCCCGGCAGAGACGACGACTCCTCTGCTTTCAAAGCTCGGTCAGAATCCGGTGGCCCGTTCACGGCGCTGCGCTGGGCCACGCGCCGCTTTGCCATGGAGTGCGTGTGTCGCATCATAGCTCAGTGTGAGACTTCCGACCCGGCTCACTTCGACATGGCTCTGGCTCAGGAGCGGCGCCTGCACAAGTCCACCGGTAAGACCAGTCTTTTCAGTTTTCATGCGTTTGTTGGATGGACAGCCGTGACCTCTCACCTGTCTCTCCACAGACTTCCTGGTCCTCCATCTTGGTGACCTGGTCCGCATGGCGTTCATGGCTGCGACAGACCACAGTGACCAGCTGCGGCTGGCAGGTCTCCAAACCCTATTGGTGATCATCAGACGCTTCTCAGCCATCCCCGAACCGGAGTTCCCCGGTCATGTGATCTTGGAGCAGTACCAGGCTAATGTAAGGACCAGTCTCTGATCTAACTACTCACATAATAAAGACATGCAAACTGCAGTTACTGTAATAGTGTAATTTTATGCCATGAGAATACTGTATTGTTATTGGCTGGAGGTATTTACAGTGTACTCATCACTGTTCTGAAACGATCTAAAGCAGGAAGGCTACTTTTTTTGTTTAGTCTTAGAACATTTTTAAACTTGAGCAGTGTAATCTCTGAGTCCGCGGTGTTGTCTTCTAATGTTTTGTCCACACAACAGTCCCAACCCAAAAGCTATTCAGTTTATTGATCTAAAACAGTAACTATTGACATTGTAAAGCTGGAATCAGTTGTTCCGTGTTTGGCATCGGTGCTTAATAAATAATGTAAACTAATAATTATCAATATCGTTGGATATTTTGTGCACTCAGCTGTATTTAAGTGTATCATATTTTTATGTGTGCAGGTTGGAGCTGCTCTCAGACCAGCCTTCACTGCCGACGCTCCTCCTGACGTCACCTCCAAGGCCTGCCAGGTGATTTTTCATTAATTATCATCTTAATAGTCCGGACTGAAAGGTTCCTATATCTCAGGTAAATGTTCACCTGTGGCTGCTGAGTCAGTCCATGCTGCAGGTAACCGAGACAACATCTAGACTCCCGTTAGGTTCTGAACATCTGATTGGCGGCTAGAAGTGAATTTGGACATTTAATTTGGAGTTAGTGTCTAAACACATTTAGCTTTTTATCGTCTGAATGACAGCGGGGACATTAGAGACCGAAGAACACCACATAATGCTTTCTGCTGTCACCTTTAATCCCCTACACTCCTCACCAGGTCTGCAGCGCCTGGATTGCCAGCGGTGTGGTCAGTGACCTCCGTGACCTGCGGCGAGTCCATCAGCTCCTTGCCTCCTCATTGGCTAAAGTCCAGGCCGGGAGGGACACGTCCACCCAGCAGTACAACGAGGCCACGGCTACAATGGAAACACTGGCTGTTCTTAAGGCCTGGGCCGAGGTGGGTGATCACTGGTTTGACAGGTTATTTATTGTTGTATGTGTTTTATCAAAATTGTGTTTTTCTTGATAATCTTCATCATAACTTGTACACGTTCGTTTAAAAAAAAAAAAGATAAAAGCACATTGAGCTAAACTGATGCTTACTGCGTGATTTTTTAAAACGCTTTCCTCGTCTCTCTCAGGTTTACATCGTAGCCGTTCAGAGGAGCAAACAGAAGGAGGTGCCCGGTGGGAAGGCCGACCTGTCAGTCTCCTCTCTGGCCAATGACAGCTCTGTCTCTGAGTCGGGAGGCGCTGGCCTTCTGAAGTTAGTCCAATCAGATCTGTCGACACTGAGCCGTCTGTGGTTGGCGGCGCTGCAGGACTACGCCTTGCTGACCCTCCCACAGGAGTACGCATCACAGCTACCTGCAACAGGTAGGAGGCAAGGAGGGACGGATGTAAGGAAAGGATGGAAGGAGGAAAGATTTCTTATTGTAGCTGATATTTTGGGCATTTTAGTCTTCACTGTCTTTAACCAGGGGTGAACTAGGATATTTTACTCATGCAGGAGTAAAATAAAATAGGTCTGTTAAAAGGTACTTTGGACTGGTCTGTTCTTTTTGAAATGACAAGTCAAAGGGTTTCAGGAACCTTAATCATTTTATTTTAGGTGATTTTCAGCTTGTGCTCAGTAAAACAGTCTTTGTTTAAGTTAAGCTGATGAAAAGTTTGTCCTCCTCTTCCTCCTCCAGGAGGTTCTTTCTACACAGCAGAGACTGTGAACCAGGCCAGAGCTCATTACTCCTCCTGCTGGGCTCCCATCCTCCACGCCACCTCCCTCTGGCTCCACAGCACCGGTCAGTGCTCCCCCTCACCGCCCTTCTGTTTGATGTGAGCAGTAAAGACGTGGACTTAAACAGTTAAACAGTCAGATGTGACACTGTGTTGCAGGTTTTATCATGTCAGATGATGCACCTGCCAACCTGTCCAGACCGGTCACGCCCACCTCCATGGGACACACTGGCTCTGTAGGTGGAGCCAAGAGTCCAGAGGACATCAACTCCGATAGACTGCATCTCATACTGGGTGGGAAACTGGTTTAAATACAAAACCCAGCCGACTTAAAAGTGTATTTTTTTCAATCACGTTAAATTGTGATTTTTCTTTTTTGAGTTTGGTTGTGTGATCCTAAATTTTTCTGCAGGGATCAGTGTGGAGTTCCTGTGTTCTCCACATTCTGAGGACCAGATGGAGAACATCACTTCCTGTCTGCGAGCTCTGCAGGCGCTGCTGGACATCTCCTGGCCCCGAGCTAAGATCGGAAACGACCAGGTGAGACACAGCTGGGCCTGAATCCAGACCAGAGTTTGAACCAGGGCAGAAATTTGACTGTAATCCAGGTTAAAATCTTGGCCAGAATTCAAGGCCAGACTCCAGACTAGATCCCAAGCCAGAATTCAGATCAGATCCAAGGCCAATACCTTAAACAGACAGTCTGAAACCTGACCAGAAGAGAGTACAGTCTAGACCTGCTCTGAATAAATGGTCCCTTGAGATTACTGTTATTTAGCTCTATATAAATACAATTTATTTAAAAGTGAAAATCTACAACAGAATCCAAAACCAGAACCCAGAGCAGAGTAGAGAGCTGATCCAGAACAGATTCAGACCAGAATAGTGACCAGATCCAGGCTAAAGTTCAGACCACAAGAAGCCTAGAACCAGGACCAGACTCTAGAAAGACTTCAAGCCATCTTCCAGACCAGTAATTTGACTTAAATTCAGAGTAAATCCACATGTGAATCCAGACCAAACCCCATTTCAGTTAAGACAGAGACCGGGCTTGAACTGAGACCAGAATCCAGATCCAAAGACTTGGATAGACAAAACAGTGTGTTGATCTGAAGGCCTATCATCATATAGTTTGATTAATAGATCCACTTCAGTGTCTCTCTCTCTCTCTCTGTCTGTAGGCTCTGAGTGTGGAGCTGCTCAGCGTCCTCCACAGGCTGATGGTGACCAGAGAGTCGGTGTCCGTTCAGCTCGCCGTGTTGGATTTACTGCAACAGATTGTGACTGCCGCTCAGGAGCACGTCAGGGAGAAGCGCCACAGTGCTGAGGGTGAACACACTCTTTTAGACCTAAGTCGAGGTCCATTTACTGTAGTAGCTTTTTCCAGAGCTTTCATCCATATTTTACGGTCTTCATCAGTGGATAGAGTTTGCTCAAATTCTGCTAAACACTTACCAAGTAACCAACCAAATAATTAACAGTGCTATAAAACCACTAAACCTGGCTGAATGTTGTTGTGTAAAACTTTATTGTTCCACAGTGGATGACGGTGCATCAGAGAAGGAGACGCTCCCAGAGTTTGGCGAGGGGCGGGACACCGGCGGTTTGATTCCCGGACGCTCGTTGGTATTCGGAGCGCTGGAGCTCTGCCTCTGTGTACTGGTCCGGAAACTTCCACAGCTCAGCCCCAAACTGGCTGGAACAAGTCCAACTGGTACGAGGAGGTGGGAGAAGGAGGAGAAAAGTGAGGTGATGCAGAGAGAGTTAGAAAAGGCGGAAGGAGCAGGACGAATAGAGGAGTAAGGACTGAAAGAGAGGCGTGTGAGGAAGTAAAGCTGGAGGACTCTGGAACAGTCAACCAGCGATAAATCTGTTCTTTGTTTTATCTCACTTGTTAAGACATATTTCTACAAAATATTGATGCGGAAAGTATTTTTCCTCTATTTTTAGATTTGCTTGTTTGTGTTTAATAGTGATTGTTGTAAAGCACTTTATTATCTGTATTGAAAAGTGCTATACAAATAAAGCAATTGTTATTATTATTATTATATGCAAGGATGTGTGAATAAGAAGACGGAGGATAAAAGATTGTAATAGAGGTGAGAGAGGAGAACTTACAGGTCCTCGTTAGGGAGTAAGTGTAAGTCAATGCAGTGCATGTGTGTGTGTTCAGGTCCTGGAGGCTCGGTCTGGAGTTTGACTGACAGCGACTGTCAGCTGGTGTCGTCAGCTTTGTGTGTCCTCTCTGAGCTGCCGTCAGTCTGCTCTCCAGAAGGTGAGAGCTGAAAATAAAAACCTAAACCTTTAATATGCTACTATTAATGTGTTAACACTTATGCTAACATTAACATGCTTTGGTGGTTGTCTTTCCTCCTGCAGGCAGCGTTTCCATCCTCCCCACTGTCCTCTACCTGTTGCTGGGAGTCCTTCGAGAGCTGGTCCATCAGCCCAGCACACACACTGGTAACACACACACACACACACACACACACACACACACACACATATAGATCCTTTTTTTATTTCCGTGACTTTGAAATGCCGTCACAGAGCCCAAAGTGACTCCTTCAAAATGCTTGTTGTGTCCAACTGACAGTCCAAACCTCAACATTGTTAACAAAAATTATTTGAAATCATTAAAAGGCAAAGCAGCATATATTCACATGTGAGAAGCTGACAGCATGAAATGTTTTCATTACTCAATAATCGTCATAGCCAATAAGGTTTCTGTCACTAATCGACTAATTGATTAACTGACTAATTGTTTCAGCTGTACTTGTATAAGCTGTTGGGGAGTGGAACTTATAACAGCATATGTTATGAACTTTTTGTTTGTTCTTTATGTAAAAATCATAATCTGTTATGGAACTACTTACTAAAGCTGTCAGATAAAAGTAGTCGAGTAAAATATTTGCCTCTGAGATGTAGCAGCGTAAAAATGAATAGGGCTCAAGTACAGTACAAGTACCTAAAATTACCTACTACCACTGTCTTTTTTTCCCTAGGTGCCTCGGTGGCGGGCTCAGTGGGCAGGGCAGGTCTGGATATGGTGGTCCAGGCGGCTCTTCAGGCTCTGAAGTCTGTTGTGACGTCTCCGATGAGCCGGCAGGAGAAGAGCCGAGAAGCCTGGAACGTGCTGCTGAGATCGGCTCTGAAAACGCTGCTTGGACTTTGGGACTCTGGTACAAAACACACCTTAACAACTTTTAATTTAGAAAGACATGTTTATAAATGCAATATACATGGTACATGTGCAAGATTATTTAATTTATTTATCTACTTAGAAAATGTAAATTCATTCAGATATACAGTGTGGGAAGAGAGAGGCAAACAAAGTAATGTCTGTGTTATGGCCCTAGAGCTGTCGTTCCTATGTTTTATTTTGGTGTGTCTGGAGTGTGTCTGTAGGAGAAGAGAGCAAGGAGAGTGCAGCAAGTGGTCTATGTGGCTGGTCTTGAGAGGCCAGCGTGTGAGGCTGGTCCTGTGGGGCCAGCCTATGTGGCTGCCGACCAGTGGGTCAGATGGCGGAGCTGCATGGAGCTGTGCGCTTGGGTGCAGCAGGAGTGGAGTTGTGTGCTTGGGTGCAGCAGGAGTGGAGCTGCGTGGAGCTGTGTGCTTGGGTGCAGCAGGAGTGGAGTTGTGTGCTTGGGTGCAGCAGGAGTGGAGCTGCGTGGAGCTGTGTGCTTGGGTGCAG
>JAPMOB010235421.1:0-31048 GCA_029875015.1 Lepomis gibbosus | reverse complement strand
CACACACACACACACACACACACACACACACACACACACACACACACACACACACACACACACACACACACAGTTGTACTAGTATACATGGGAGGACTCATTGATATAATGCATTCTTTAACCCTAGTCTTGATAATCACAACTAAATTAACTAACCCCAAAGCGAACCCTTCGTTTGATAAGATGTTTTATCATTAGAAGAGTTTTATTTTCCTTTTAATTCATCCTCTTTTTGTCTTCTAACTTAACCTAAAGGTAATTCTAACCTTAAACATAAACTTGTGAAAGGGTTGACCCTGATTACAGCCTGGAGGGTAGACCACATGATAATAAACTGAGCATGAGAGGCTGGGATCATTGTTTTATTCCCCCACCCCTAAAGCTGTTCTTGCAAATTATTTAAAGATTATTTTAATAGGATATTTTATCATTAGGGGAGTTTTATGTTTGCCTGGGCACCCCAGTCTACATCCTTGGGATGTATTCTGACACTTGCTTAATTTAAACCATATTAATCTAACCTTAAAACCAAGTCCTAACCTTCAAACTGTCCAGCCCAAAGTGAGGACTGGCCAAAATATCCTCCCAAGGTCTAAAACGAAAATTGGGCCTTGCAAAGATAGATGTACCAATACACACACACACACCCGCTCCTAAATTACCGTCTGGCTTACTAAGATGTATTGCTGAGGTGATGCATTTTCTTTTAAGTCCTTGTCCCTTTGAGTCATTAAGAATTCAACATTTGATTTGAATTTAAGTCAGTGTTATTTGATCTGTGCTTTTTGCTTGTGTGTTAGATCTATGCTTTTGTGTGTGTGGATGCAGAGTGAGAAGCTGCTGCTGTTTGACACAGTACAGAGTGAACTGGAGGAGAAAATTAGAAGACTGGAAGAAGACAGACACAGCATAGATATTACATCAGGTAAAACACGCAGAACACAGTTGTTACATGATGTTATGCGTGTGCCACTAAATAGAACACATTTTAACTGCGCTAATAAGAGCACTCTACATGTTTCAAGCCCAATGTGTTATATTCAGTGCATTTTGATCTGTCTTTCTCTCCCTCCGTCTCTCGATCAGAGCTGTGGAATGATGAGTTGTCAGGAAGGAAGAAGAGGAGAGATGCGTTAAGTCCAGATAAGAAGAGGAGACGACCTTCTGTGGTGTCCGATATCCTTCTACTGTTAATACCTCCGTTACTGTTCACATTGATGTTACTATTTCTATGTATACTGCTTCTTCTCCTTAACCCCGCTCACGTCCATATATTGTTTACATGCTGCCTGACTTGGACATCCTGGAGGACTGGACAGCTATCAGAAAGGTGTGCAAAAGTGTCTTGTGTCTTAGTCCCGTGGTGGCAATGGCATTAATATGTGTGCAGGAATCTTTTAAGAAGCATATGTGTGTGTGTGTTGTCTTCTAGGCCGTGGCTACGCTGGGTACCCACAGAGGGAAAGCCGACTCTGACAGCCCCGTGTTCCCATTCAGACCCGATAGAAACAGACCCATCCTCAACTGCTGAGGAGCGCGCACACACACACACACACACACACATACCCAATCACACGCATATGATGACATGACAGGAAATGCACTCAAACACACAAGGACCTCAAGTACATGCACAGTTCATGCAAACAAAACACTGTATATCACACACACACTCACACACACGGTAGCATTCACTTCTGCAGGCATGAAAATGCACACAGCTGAACACTTCTCTGAATCTTCCCACAATCCACTACAGTCCTTGGCTAACAGCGGCACCAGTCAGTAAGCTTCCTCTTGGGCCAACAGGCACACACAGTAAAGGACTCACAGTTTTGAATCTCTGTAAAGGACAAACAGGTATAGAAGCATTATTTTTACTGACATGTTGGTCACCGGTACCTCTGTTCAAAATTGGGCTATTTTTTTAACTTTTTTTTTTTTTTTTGTCTGTGCCCTCATCGGATAGTAAAGAGAAGGTTTCCCAATTAACAGATAATTATAAGAAATAGGGTTTCATTCCAAAATGACATACAATATAAATCATTAAGGAAAAATGTTATACCCAGAGCTCAGCTTATATGGCTGTCGGCCATTTCAGACAGTGTTTTTCAAAGTTTTACCCCTGAGCGTTAGGTCACAACTATTTTGACCTGATTTGACCGTTTTTATACAACCTAGTTCACACCCCAAGTAAACTGCCGCCTAGAGTTGGTGAAGCTCTGTTATCTGAAATGGACATCTCTGAGTCACATGGAGCAAACATTTCACATCAAGTTTAATTTGGCAAGACTGGCCCTTTTTAGAAGGCTTTCCTTTATGGAGTATTCAAACCTTTACTTGCTCAGTGACCTGGTCAGGGAGGTTTTGTTTCACATGCTCCACATCATGTGTAATTGTAAACAAAAAGGTTTTTAATCTTAAATCTAGAGGGTTATTGATGACTCATTCAGTGACATAAGGG
Source organism: Lepomis gibbosus (assembly GCA_029875015.1). Classification (NCBI taxonomy): domain Eukaryota; kingdom Metazoa; phylum Chordata; class Actinopteri; order Centrarchiformes; family Centrarchidae; genus Lepomis; species Lepomis gibbosus. Next base: position 28,584 of record JAPMOB010235421.1, on the reverse strand, counting down.
GAAATACTGTTTTTTATGAACCTGGTCAGTCGTGCCATGACATATTTTTAATTAATGTCCTTTTTTTAAAAAGTGGATCCGTTTAAATGTCTTTTGAGACTGATAATAACTTTTTGTTATAGTGTTTTGAAGCGTTTCATGGTAATTAGACAACAGTTTGTACAGTTTTTTTTTGGTGTTTTCACAAAACATCCAGAACTCTAGTCTTCCACAGTGCCTAAATTTGAATTCCTGTAAAATCTCACTGTCATGTTTTGTAAGAGTTGCTGTTTGGTTGCTGTGATTGTGGTTGAGACGAAATCAGCGATAGCCGTAATTTAAATGCATGATAAGGAAAAAGATCTTTCAAGGTTGTGTGTGCAGTGTTGACATAGCTGGTTATTTTTATGTGGATCATCAGGTAAAGTGAATTTACTCCCCTCTTTATTTACTGCTACGTCACTGCAATTGCAAACTGGTATCAGTAATGCAATGAGTCACAGTAACCACACACACAACAAATGAGTTTAGAATAACTGAGGGCCAAATCTAATACAAACAGCATATGAAACATTAAAATGACATGGGATTACAGTTGTCATTCAACAGCTGCATTCTCTTACCCATCTACCTCTTTTCTCTGTTGCTCACTCTTCAGTTAAATCGACATTCTGCATTTTTACTCATGAACATGAAAATGCATTTATCTTCATGAGTTCCCCGAAAAGAGATGATTTTGTTGTTTCAGTGTTTTACTGGTATTTATGGCCGAGCATATTTGTTAGGATAATATGATGATGACTACAGTAATTGTGCAGAGAGGGAAAGACTCAAACCATGTCCTTAAAATCCCACCTGGCCATTGACACAACCCACTGTTTATAAAGGATGATAGACAAACGGCCATTTAATAATTTTGATTTTATAAAGTGAAGTGTTTAATGATTAAGGGGGTGTGGATGTTCAATATTCAAATCAGTTTTTTTGACAGTTTCTGTTTAATACTGTGTCAGGTACATTTGTGTTTTTCTTGGTGATGATGTTGGGTGGGTTTTACAATTAAAAGTTATTTTGTAAGTACTTTGTGGCGTCTCTGGTAAGTGTTTTCTTTTAGCAGAGAAGCCACTGACGGGTAAACGCTTCAAGGTTTTACATTACAGTGAAAGTGCTGCCAGACCAAGGGGAGCCTCCGTTACTTCACTCTGGCTCTTTTGCAAGCGATAACCTCACTTATAAGGATGAAATATTTAGAGTGTTTACAAAGTGCTTTACAGGATCTAAACACAACACATTCGAAGGAAATAGTGGTCAGCCAAGAACTAATAGGGAGGCCACACCTGCCTAGATCGGAGATGACTTAACCAGAATATTTATATTCTCTTAATAAAATGACAATTGATCACACTTAGCATTTCTTCCCTGACCACCAGGTGCTTGGAGAGTGTATAAAATCATCAGTGATAAATGATGTAATGGCACAATGCTTGGCATCCCACTAGTGCACTCAGGGCTGTAGGAAGCACTGGCTGCCTTTTCTACTCCCTGTAGTAAAACTGAGGAAGGAGGAGATCTCTCATCCTCTTAAAATTAATAATCACTTAATCTTTGAACACACTCCTTAATACAATTGTAAATCAATCTGAGTTCTGTCTCAGGTAAATCCTATAAGCAGGATTTGTCAGCCTGGTCAAAACCAAAGTGATCTCATCGGATAGTCTTGTCTGAAAAAATGTTCCATGACAAGTTTTATTTGTTAACATTACACAGCCACAAAATATTGCTTCCTTTTGCTTCAGTTCTCTCACTTTAACAGCTTGCTCTCAATATTTCCAACACGGTAGAGTGACCGTGGCAACTTCCACGTGCCGTGACATCTTACCCTCTATATACTGAACATGAGCCCAGGTGTGTCTCGTTTACCTAACCGAGCCTTACGCAAGTGGCTGTTATAAAACTACTATTTTGAAACCAGTGGCAAATGTAAATCATTGTAACACGACCAAAAACACAGTTTGCTTGTTTGTCCTGGTTTAAAAGAACAGCTTTGCTGATGAAGGAAAAGCTAGTGTAGATCAATGGCCTTATTTGACCTCAAACAATAATTGGGAAAATTCTAGGCCACATCAGTGAATTGTTTGTCATGTTTCTAATTCAGAAGTGTGAGACAGAATTTCAAGTATGTTGATATAAAGTGCCTAAGTGGATATGCATGAGAAAACATTACGGCCAGATGTGACAGCCCTGCAAATAGAAAGAGCTTGTGCAAGAAAACCTAACTGACCTGCCTCACAGCAGATGTTGATATAACATTAGTGATGGCTCTGTTCTAATAAGCCATATCAGTGGGCCAGCATGGAGAATACCAGAACTGGTTTACCTAAGAATGGAGCCATCAACAAGTCTGTGTATCAAATTTCTATGACAGTTACCTTGTCTGCTAGTGACCCCAAACCACAATACAAATTATTTCAGTTAAAACATATATAAAGCAGTTTCGTGTTACCTCCCAACACTAAGTTGATATTCTCTATGCAAGTCAATGTGCAAACTGAACAGGAAAAACCATGCCCATCATTTGTATTTCTTAAGCAAAGCAGCAACTGAATATTTATTCAAACATCATGATGTTACATATAAAATTATACTAAATTATATACAGAGTCCAAGTCTGGTATTTTAAACTAGCAAAATTTATTTTCAGATTATTCTGTTCACTTTCAAGCAATGTTTAAAATGACACATAACAAGAGTTTGGTTAGGAAGTTAGACATTATTACATATGAATTGTGCTGTACAATCAAAGTGACAATAAATATATTTTAGTATACTTTGCAATTACATATTTACCATATTTAAAACACTGTCCTCGCAATCAAATCAAATCAGATGTTATTCCCAGTGGCTGCTGATGAGTTTGCTGTTACAACAGCAAGCACAACACGCTGAGCATTAATACATCAGTGAATTATGGACACCGTGACAATTTGACAGTCTTTATTCATCTATTAATAATCACTTTTTACAAAATTCACATGAGTGTCATCTCTGTGGCTTTGAAGGCAGCCTCTCTTCCAGCCATTTAAATCACCACTCTGTGGCTGCCAGGACGAGTCACAGTTTACTTCCACCAAATACATGCGGCTACTAAAAGCCACTGTTTTCAAGCTTAGGCCATATGCAAGTCAATGAAACATGATTAAAAGCATTGTTTGCTTTCTGCTCTTAGATATAGTAGCTTTGATGATGTATCCCACATGGAAGCCAGTGAAATTCAGTTATGCACTATAATTATATTTTAAGAAACTTGTCTCATTTGACCTCAAAGGAATATTTAGTTTAAGTTCAACTCAGTCACAGACAAAACAAGACCTGATTTAAGTGTAAAATCCAGTTCAACAACGTCAAAAGACATGGTTTTATAAATTATAGCGACAATGGCATGAGTGCAGGTGTAACAAAATATATTATGCCTAAAAAAGATGCATTTCTTCCCTAATAGCCTGTGATCATTTGATTTCTCTTTCTGTGCCATTGGGGTGAAATGCTGACTGATGCCATATGTAAAACACTCGCCACTTACCACAAAAACAGCATTTGTACATGTGCACATTTCAATCCTAGTACCATTAAAAACATTGTCAAGCAAACAAAGCAACTGTTTCTGGTTCAGCTGGTAACATTTACACACCCAGATGTGCAGATTAAGCTGTCCTGTTCCTGCCTGTGAAATTACACAACAGAGTCTCACCACTGTCACTGTGACTCTGAAACAATAGGAACTACTTCACAGGGAATGTAGCTGGATGATGATAAGGCAGTCTGGAGTAACAGGGCAGAGGAGAGAGTAAAAAGAGAGGATGTGCATAGAAGAGAAAGACAGAGGAGAAGCAGACAGCAACAAAGTGGGACTCTTCATTAAATTCATCCTCCTGGTTATTAAGTAGAAGAAAATAGAAGTAAGTATAAAACCTGCCCGACTATCCATCTACCACCATGCTATATTTTAACCAGAAACACGTCACGCTGCAACTCACATACAAAACCTCAGGCTTAAATGGCGTCTTCAGGCGAGATTGTGTGCTCATCTGGTGACTGGCTGTGTGGTGGGGAGGGGAGGGACTGCTGGGGAGGAAGAGGACCCATGGAAGCAGGTGGGAGGCCATCGGGCAGAGGGGGCCGCATGGGGGGAGGGTGGTGGGAATGAGAACTAGGAGCAAGAGGAGGTCCACCGTGAGGGAAACGAGGAGGGAACATCATCCCTGGAGGTGGAGGGGCCCACACTGGACAAAGAGGATAAGAAAAAGAGCGTTAGGTTAATCCACTGATGACATTTAAAGATTTGACATCTGAAGACTAAAATGTTAAGCCTGTGGCTGCTTACTAGGCATCATGGGAGGGCCCCCAGGTCCCCTGGGTGGATAGTAATCAGGAGGTGGTGGTCCATAGGGGGTTCTACGAGGAAAGGGACCGTCCATGGGGCCCATTGGGGGTGCGCCCCCCATCCTTGGATCAGCCTCAGGGGGAGTCCTTCGATCTCCAGGACCAGACTGGTGACACAGATACGTAAAAGGTAAATGTTCAGAGACAGATCCAAACACACACACACACACACACACACACACACACACACACACACACACACACACACAGACACAGACACAGACACAGACACATCTCTTACCTCTCTGCGTTCCTGTTCACCAGGCCCAAGGCTGTTTTCTCTGTGTGAGATATCTGCAGGGAAGGGAATGAATGATCAATCATCAAGTAGACGGTTCATGTATGTTTTTTGTTTGGAGTCTGCATTTCACCACATGTCTAGGTGTTCACCAGAGTTTGCATTCTGCTTTCTCACTATAATATGTGTAAGTTCACATATTTACAGTCCAAAAGAGTTAAAGATAGCAACACAGTATACTATATGAGAACATATGGAAGGAATGACAAGCAGCTATACAGATCGCACTGACTCACCTGCCATGTCTGCAGGGTGTGGGGGTCCTGGGGGGAGACCCCTAGGATGGAGAGGGCCGGGTGGGAAGGAGCCAGGAGGAGGCAATGGGCCCAGACCTCCTGGAGGAGGTGGAGGTCTCCTATACATTGGACCTCCTGGTTCTGTGAACATATAGCCTAAGACAGAAAGAATACACCAAGATATGTGAAAATGTATTAACATTATATGGACAGCTCCTTCTTAACCTGTAAATAAGTCAAACAAAGCTCTAATCTGTATTGTCATGTTTTATTTTTGGAGGTTGCTCCATTAACAAATAATTGAAGAGTGACTTTATATATACACACTGAAAGTCATTGTAAGTCTGAGTGTCTGAACTGTGTTTCATAGCCTAAAACAAAAAAATATGAGGAAAACCAAATTTTAATCTTAATAGGTTTTATAACTGGTGTTTTCAGGTGGACTTTCTCTCTCAGGATCATGATCGAATACAAACACTTGTCACAGAGCTTCGCAGGGGTTTCCGAGGTCCAAACTCAAAATGCATTAAAAGCAATACACATGCACTGCCAACATGCATTTTGTATGCACATGCACGTTATGTGATTTGCAAAACACGTGTGCAGCTAATCACCTTAACAATGGCTGTCCTCTGCGCTCACTAGTTAGTGTTAAAAGTTGCACCTGTGCATGCATGAAATATTTGGACAAAATCAAGGTGCACACGGTGCCACACAAAATCAGGGTGGATTTTTACATTATGTAGAAATAACTTAATAATGACCATGATGAATGGTTGATGAGTCAGCAGAAATCCCACAGTGCCACACGCAAATATCTCCCCATGAGAATGAGGACATAAAAAAAAGTTCCCTGCTACAGTCTGAAGGCTGATTCTCATTTTGATATTTAGGAGCAGGAATCAGCAGGAACAGAAATGTTTCCATCTGTGCTGTATGGTCAGCACTGAGTGAACTAGAAATTTAAAAATGTTTTATATTACAGGTAGACATACCCTACGTTATTGATTCACTCTTTGTCTTTCTCTTTGTCTCTTTCATACACGTACCTGGAGGCCCTAGGGGCCCAGGAGGTCCTGGTGGGGGTCCCCTGCGATCTCTCTCCCATGTAGGAGAGTTTGAGCCACTGTCTGAATGAGGACCACCACTTCGCTCCATCTCTCCATGGCCACCCGGGGGCTCTACTGGACCACGAGGCACTGCGGAGGAAAGGACGGGAGGAAGGCGACAGCAAGAGGGAAAGAGGGAGGAGAGATAATTGAAGATGTTGATATGAGAGAGAGAGAGAGAGAGAGAGAGAGAGAGAGAGAGAGAGAGCAGAACCAGTCGACCAAAGACAAAATACAATGAGGACATTTAGATCCGAATGAGTGTGACTGGACAAGAGAGACAAAGAGAATGTGCGAAAGTCACTCTATTTTTCCCAACAGACTTTCCAGAGTGCCAACAGCATGCCAGCAGACCATGCTACCACAGGAGTTTAAACTTCTACAGCTTATCATGCATCAGCTGGCTGGTCATCTCCAACATGCTACAAGTGCTGTAATGACTGAATTAGCAAATTGATAATGCAAAATATGATAAAGGTTTTATGATTACGATCAGCAAAACATATCGATAAAGAAAATGGCTTATAAATGATAACAAGAGGACTGTTCTTAAAATAACCATGAGAATGTCTTGAAAGTGTATGAAAGGAAATGATATGAATATGAAACTATTTGTGGGTTGTGGCTTTCTGTGTGTGTATACCTCTAGGAGACAGTCTAGAAGGTCCATCCATCAACGTAGGAGGAGACAGGAAAGCTCTTGTTTCAGATGCAGGTCGACCTAGAGGAGACAGTCCGTACGGTGACCGCTCAGCTGGAGGAGGATAGTTTGGGGAGTTCAAAGTTAAGGACGTGTGTGGCCTTCTGCTTCCAGGCTAGGGCTTATCAGCCACTGAATATACTGTAAGCGACTGTTTGGTTTATATGTGTGTGCTTACCTCTGAAAGGCAGCGGTCTAGCCAAGCTGTCCAAGGCGTAGGGATCTTTGTCGAGGGCATCTAGTTTAAACTGTGTGTCTGTCAGCCTGTAAACAAACACAACTAAAGTCAACATATGACAAACATGTAATGTATACAGTAGGGGTGTGACGAGACAAGATATTGGGTTCACGAGATTGAGATCGAAGCGTGATTTTAACACTATTTTTAAGAAATTTTCATCACCGAATTATAGGAACATTTCAAACATTAAACGGTTAATTTCCTGCAATTTATGGTGGAGACGTTTTATTTATGTAAAGGGAAACACAAAATTTAGGTGGCAGGGTACAATTCAAAATATAAAAATCTAACAGAATATAAGTCAGTGCAGCTCTAAGGCAATCTGCTTACAGATGTGTTTCTCCTGTAGATCCTTTTCTCAAGTAATATCATCCCTGCTGAGTCAACGAACGATTTAGCCTCCCCTCCCCTTTTATGTCTTTGTTTGGGCAAGTAACCTCGTTAAATGTGACTGTGGCTCTTTTTCACCTCAGTGATTATTTCATTTTAATTCAAACTCCTGGACTTTGATAGCTTCTGTGTTTCAGCAGGTTTTCTGTTCATGTTCAAAACTTTCTGCACATTCAACATCTATCCCACATATCAGTGTACTCTGACATGTCGTCATCATTTAATAAGAATATTCATAATATGTTTTAGTCTACCTGCCCTTTACTCTGCTGTGCATTATGTTATTGCTGCTGATATGGTAGTATCTCTTCAGAACTAGATGAGACACGGAGGTGGAAACTGTGACTTACTGAAAACACTTCTGATCAGGCAGAACTCTCCGCACAAACCCACACATTAACTTTAGCATCTCTAATAAAGTGCAGCACATTTTTCCAAACAGAGCAAGTCTGAGTATATGGTTATATAAATTAGTATACGCTTTATAAATATGAAGAAAGATATGAAGTAAAACACTGCCCTCACAATAAAAAATAAAAACCCCCACAAAACTCAAAACAAATAAAAACTTTTCAAACATTTCTATTGAATTCAGAATATAGTACATTTTTGAAATTAAATTTTGTTTCACGAGTAAAACTTAAGCTTGTGTTCATTTAGGTTCAGTGACTGAACTTAAATCAACACAAGGTAAGGTTACCGTTTGCTTACTTCTGTCTGAAGAGGGCGTTTTCTCTCCTGATGTCTGCTAGATCTCTCTCTGCTGCTCGGGCTGCCAACTGGAAAATCAAGCCGAGATCAGTAACACAACATGACTCAGATACAGTCTGTATACGCACATGTTTTTCAAGTGGTTTGAGCTGGAGTCTTACAAACCCAGTTATTGTGAGCCTTCTTCTCATGTGCCGATATTTGCGTGTGGTAAGACTGTTTGGTTTTCTCCAGCTCTTCCTCCATCTCTTCTGCCCGTTTTCTAAGAAAAAGCGACAGCTGCAGGTGAGACTGAGGCTCTTTCTGTGTATGAGAGGCTCACAAATTTCCACGTCCATGCTGTTAATGTGTGTGGGAACACTGACGAAGTAACTACCTATAGTTGTTAAGTTCTTCCATGGCCAAAGCAATGTTTCTGTCTGCTTTATTTAACTTCTCTTCTTTCTGAAGCCGCTCCTTCTCCTCCACTGTCAGCAGCCTGCAACATATGTTCATCAACATGCTAAACTACTATAGCTTGAATTTGCACAGGCATCTTCTCTGCACATTTGTCTGTGTGTCTATACCTGTGTAGCTTGAGCTCATTCTCCTGGTACATTTCAGTCATTATCTGGAGTTTCTGTTGTAATTTTTGAACCTGAACACATGAATAAGAGAAATGAATCCAAAAGCAAATGAATGTGGAACAATCTAATAAAATATCACACTAATACACAGTTGAGGTCAGCTACCTGATCTGAGTAGTGCTCAGCCTCTGAGTGCAGAGATAATTTCTCATTCTCCAGCTCCCTAATGCTCACTAGAGGAAAAAACAAAGCAAACAGATTACACATACTACTGTGTACAATGTTAATTACAACCCTGTGTCTGACTTATTTGTTCCGTATCAGACATCGTAGTGACAACTTTAATAAAAATAGATGTACGGTTGACTCACTTTCCAGGTCTTCTTTAGCTCTGACTTCATCACTCAGTTTGGCAAATACTCTGTCCTTGTCTTCGTCGACTGATTTCAGATCTGCATTCAGCTACACCCAAATACAAACACAACACATTAGTAGGCATTCTGAAAAGTGTACAGAGACGTTTAATCTGAACGAGTCTGGTTTTGAGTTTCTGAATGTTTCTTATTGTAAACACTGTCCCGCTCTAAGCATCAGCCGACATCAAATGCAATGCCCGTAACAACATGTGCTGGTGTTCATTTAAGTCCAATACCTTAGCAGCATAGATAAGTTTCTGGACTTTCTGCAGATGACCTTGTGTGTCCATTCTGTCTCCTCTTCCATTCTCCTCTGCTCTGCCATTGGACGTCTCCTTCTCTCCTCCTTCCTCACCTTCCTCTTCCTCCAGGTCCGAATCCCAAGCCTTCATCCCCAGCAACCGATCTGTCAAAGACTGGAAACATTTAAATATACAACACAAATTAATGTATAGGCATACTCTATCTAAAGTTGATCTTTCTATATACGTCCTTATTTGAAGCCTGTTTTTTTTTTTTATTAGAAAATTCAAGGTATATCATAGAGTAACTATCCTATCATTAATGCTATAACCAACCATACCATTATACGCTCATCCTTGTTGGCCACATCCTGAAGCATCGTGCTGTGGGCGACCTCACACCTGCTGATCTCCGCCTCCAACTCACTCACTCTTTCTGCCCATCCCTCCACCTGCTGCCTCAACTGCAGAGAGACAGAGACAGCAGAGGGATGCAATGATTGTGTAAGGAAGAAGGGGAACAGAGACGGAAAGGGGAGGGAAAAAGATAAATATTCAAAGAATAGATCATATTTTCACAATTCTGTGTACACAGGTTGTAAAGAGCTCACATAGAAAACCATGAATCAACTATTCTCTATTAGCATTACTTTAAAACTTTCATTGCAACCACACAAAAGAAAAACCACCCCACTTGCTACCATACGCTGTAATTGTAGGTGTCTGTCTGTGGGTGTACAGTGTCCTACCTGAGCGTTGCTCTCCTGTAGCAGTGCGTTCTCCTCTCCGGCTGTTTCCAGATTCTTCTGCAGTCTGTCACTGTTCATATTGTACACTTTCAGAGTGGTTTCCGCCTAGAGACAAATGGGCAGCGATAATGTCAAATGAAACACAGAGGAACAGAGCAAAAGAGGAGGAAAAAGCGGAGCAGCAAAGAGAGGAAGACTTGAATGTGAAAGCCCAAAGACGAGAGGGCGGCACCTGCTCATGCTGTGACTGGAGGTCTTGGGTTTCTTCTTCAAATGTTTTCATGCTCTCTTCAAGCACTGCTATCTGGAAGGATAACCCCCAAAAAAAGAATCCACTCTATTAGTATCACACTACTATGATGGATTCTCATGCCTATTAAAATGTGATTCCTGAATAATAATTGTAGATGTTACAGTTAACTAGACTTTGTGTGCTCCTACCCTCTTTTCTTGAGCTATCCTATGTTCCCTCTGCTGATACAGTTGATCCTTCAGTTGTTCAAGATCCCTCTCCAGCTCCCCTTTAGCATGTTCCAACTGTATGGCTCTGCCCTGGAGGAGCAAGAAGGAAACGTAAGAGCAAAAGAGGAAGACTGTGCAGAGTGCCAAAATATCATGAGTATTTTGTCCTAATTTGGTGAAGCAGTTCAAACTTTGAAATGATCAACTTAAACGGGCTACCACCTATATTTTTATAATAATAATGTATCAAAAGACAATGTAAAAGGGGCTGCACGTAGTTATGGCCCTACAGATAATTATCATCTGAATCTGCAGCTCCTTTCAGCTTTACGGAGCTTTATAGCCCACAACTTTACTGTTTAGGTTCACTCTGACCGCTCTCATTGTTTGTGACAGCAGCAGGCAGCTGTTTTAAATGACAACTCTCTAAACCCCCACTGCCCAGTATCTGCTCAGCATCAGACAGCAGACACAGTTAGCAACACAATGGAGCATTAGCACTTAAAGAGCCAGATATTTCCTTCAGGAGTTAGTAGAGATCAATAACAGAGATAAATGCAGAGTGAATATTGGACTTACATTAGCCAGGTGGCCAGAAATACAACTCAAAATGACTGATGTTGCTCCATAACAGCTGGATGTGGAAATAAGTAATTCGCCATATCAACTTTTCTAAAATCAGTTAAGCAGGTTTCACTTAAATGACATCATCAGGCCAATTGGGGAAATGCACACACATTAAAAATCTTCTCAGTGTTTGTTGGGCAACCCATTTAAAACCTTCCAAGGATTAAAAAAAAAACAATAAACCGTTTAAAACATTCACTGACTGAAGTTACATCTTATAAAGTTACATCTAATGAACAACAGTTGAACTTTAGCAAAAGACTATGCAGAAGGCAGTAGTTAGCAGCTTGGTATTGGTTTCTAATTATTTAGACAATTCTTAATCTCCTTTAAATTCTTTTTTTCTCTCTGCCTTACCTCCAGATGTTCTGTCTTTTGAGTTTGGGCCAAGACACCACTGTCCTTCAGTGAGCTCTCCAGTTCATCATACTGCAAATGACACATAATGCGGTAATACATCGGTGGAAATGTGGACAAGACTCATGACTCATAGCAATGACAAATATTAATTTCATTAGGATTTAAACGTTATATTCATAATTGTATGCAGCTAAAGTTTCAGCTTTTTGACAAAATCCATAAGATATCTTCTAATTCTGATGTTTTACATGCCATGGAAATTAAAACATTATATGAATTTGGCCTCAGCTAAAAATACAGATTGTTCTGTGTCAAACAGGCTCTGTCTCTTACCAGCAATCAGTTAGCATTGACACCAGTACTAGTGGTAGAACAATTAATCAGGCTCATATCTGGCATTTGGAGATAATCGGCATCAGCCGTTGCCTACGCTCACGAGGGAGGTAAAAAAAAAAAAAACGTCTTCAGACTCATCTGCAAGCAGCCTTGTCAGTGTGGCTGGTGTGGAAAGATGTTAGTGTTTCCCTTGTGAGTTTTGAGAAAGTGGTGAAAAAGTTAGTTTTGAGCCCTAAATTTCACCATCGTCTTTTCTAAATGTCAACACGTTTCTCCTATCCTAAATGACACCTTATATTATCTAAAACTAGACGTTAGTGGCTAAGATAACATGTGTATTAGATTGAACTCTGCATGAAATAATGGAATTATACATTGCTTTTTTTGTTTTGATATCAGCATTATATATCAGCCATTGGCCACCCTGCTCTCTAAATATCGGCATCAGCCATTGAAAAACCCATATGGTCGACCACTAAGCAGTACCGACCTCTTGTTGACATTTGCTGAGAGTCTCAAGGACTTTACACTTCTCATCCAGCAGCTGTGCAACCTGCTCAGCCATCCACCGCTCTTTGCCTGAAACAGGAAACATAAAGCTTATAAACACATTCAAGGTATTTTTCAGTTAGTTCTAAAATATTCCTGCTTAATGGGTTAATATACAATGGTATAGTTGGCAGTGACTCATGATGCATTAATTTTATTTCAGCCAAGTCATAAAAATGTTATATTAAGTAATAAGTAGTGAGAACTTACTTTGATACATTCTGCTTTTGACCTATGAAGAAGTAAAAAAAAAAAAAAAAAAAAAAGACTATAAAGACTATAAGCCATCCGTACCACTGCAAATTCAAATCAAATACTTTTAAACATATAGAAACTTTGTGATGTTGATGCATATATCCTTGGCTGTGTACTCACAGAGCTATAACATCTACAGGTGAATAGCAGCATTGTCACCAGCCCCACCAGACTGGAGAGGATGACTGGTTCCCATGGCACCCCGTACAGGTCCGGCCCGGGTCTGATGTCATCAGGCAGGGACGATACAACCTAGAAGAAGAGGAGAGATCTGTTTAAAAAGAGATGTGTGATGCTTGTATGTCTGGGAACAACACACACAATGGTCTACTCATTGTGGACAATAGGATCAGCTTTGCAGTACTGCAGGACTGCCCTGTAAACTTGTTCTAATTAAGGTGCTAGAAAAAACACTACAATGAGCAGCTAAATATTTATTTTTATCATGAATGCAATTACATACTAGAGATGCAGCCCACAAAACAGCTGTTGCTCTTATTTATGTCTCTTGCGTTTCTAAAAGGAGCCAAACTTCATTTAATCTTTGAGTAATATGAATTTTCTTACGATGAATGTATATCTTAGTCTGTTTGTTGGTATTGCAAGTAGTTAAGCATGACTACTCAGCCTACTACACAGCTGTCAGGAAAGTAACGTTAAATGACAGAAGTAGAATATTTATCTGCTATAGGGACAATTCAAAACGCCTGCCATATTTTAGCTAAAACATTAAAAACAACGGGACAGCACAACGACAACTGATCAGAAACACTCACACTTCTATCAATCAGCTAGCTATCACTTGCTAACTGAGAAGAATTACAAACATCTGAAAAAGCAACATGAAATCTCAATGCAGTCTTGACAGCTGGTCATCAACACTGGCAGGACACATAGAAGGTCAAACAAGAACTGTATAAATTAAATGATGTACTCAGCAATAATACTGAGCTGTTTTCTATTGCTTGACAATCCGTTACGTGGTGTCAGCCGCGACGGCTAGTTGGGAAATGCTAACGAAACCTGCCACATAACGTACATCCTTCACTTTCTCCACGGCGATACTGTAGTAAGCCTCTGCTGTCGTCTGAAAGTCCGCCGCTTTGCTGGCCAACTGGTCGCTTGCCGTATGTTCCGCCATTTCTGAATTATTTCATTTGGCTGTTGTTTTATTGATATCTTTCATTTAAACTGACATTGGGAGCAGAAACTGAAGTCATCGGGTTAGCGGCGATTTCACATCCTATTCACAACATCGACGCTCAAAAGCGGACCACGTAACATTGCACTTCGTAAGGGGGGGTGTTGGAGTCGCTCTACAAACTCATCGTAAATTTTGGACTTTACTGTAATTGCTTCACGTTGACAATAAGAAAAGCTCAATATACATAAACAATTAATAGATAAATATACGTTTATTTGAGCACTCAGAGGCCCATGTAGATATGTAGAGACATTTTTACACCCCCGTCAGTGTAAATGGTTCGCTCGCAACGTCACCAATTGTAAAACGCCACACTGGCACATCGGAGCACGTTCAAAGTGACACCAAAAGAAACAGGTGTCACAAAGTAAATGGCAGATTCGCGGTGTAATTTTTGAAAATCCCGAATAACTAATTTAATTACAGTACAAACTTTACACATGTATGTTTTAAGCGATTCTTCTCCAGCAGCCGTACAACCATGTGTCACTTGTTGAGTTAACGTTACGGCCATTGGCTAATAACAAGCCGGTTTAACTTTAAGTAAGTTAACGTTAGGACACAGAAGACTTGGCTCATTCTGACGTACCAAATGTTTCAAAAGCTACTCACCAAACTGGCCTCACTTTCGTCCATTTGAAACTAGAGAACCACGAGCCCTCACAACATTTAAAACACTTTGCCTTTAGTGCAGATTGATTGCCAGCTGGCTCAACTGCATAGCTGAGTGGTAAGCAAAGCTGAATGCCAGAGGGAGAGTCAGGTGAACATGCCTGTCAGGTTCAGTGTCTTAAAGAACCCGAGTCCACAGATTAGACACAAGGAATAGCTGTAAGGACCTCTGAAGGTGTAAAAGAGAGTCTTTGGATCAATTATGTACCCATGGGGGTTAAAAGGGCACCCTGCTTTCAAATATAAATGGACCATAACTAATTTCATAAACTTTTTTTTTTTTTTTTACATCTCACATAGGAAATAGTAATCGTTTCAGATTATTAAAGAATAGTGCTCATATGATTTTCTGTTTCTGGATTTAAATGATTTAAATAATTTATTTGTACTTTTACTGTACTCACTGTACAGAGATGGAAGCACCCCTCTCGAACACAAATCATCTCTGTAAGTTGTGTTTAATCAAACTACACTTGACTTAGACCATTTAGTAATAATCTAACCTACTTTCTGCTTCCATGGATAGGCAATAACTCCTACCTGTACAGTTAGCCATATAAGGAGCTTCTTCGCGGCATGAACTTGAGTGGTTGAGTCTTCAGCGATCTGATGAACAAAGTCCCAAATTTGCTTCATTACCCCTAAGAGTTAAGAGTCACAAACATAATAGAATTCAAAGTTTCCATTGTCACAATGATATTGATGATACAATATTATTTGATTAATAGCCTATATTAATGTGCAAGCATTAAAAAATGTAAATACATTCTGGCCATGTGATAATGTGTGTCACAGGAATGAGGATGCAACATCGCTGAACTCTTCTTCATTGAGGGATACTTGAATCATCCATACCTTCTTTTTGCTGCAATGATCCTGGCTGAATATGAGGATGCGACACTCCGTCTCCTTCACTTCTTATTTTCTTTTCTCCGCTTTTCTCCTCCTCAGTTACCTTCCCTTTTCCTGTGGCTCCACGCATCTGTCCATCTGTCTCTTTCTCCACCCCCATCCATTCGTCTCTCAGAGAGTTGTCATCCAGGCCTGCAGAGGAATCTCCCATCTTGCTTGACTCTTTCTCATCACTGCTGGGATTTGAGCAGGATTCACCAACACAGCTGGCCCCGGCTGTATTTAAAAGGGAAACACATACACTCTGATTGAGATCTCTGCAAGTCAATCCGATTCTAAAATTAAAATATCAAATTAACTTAATGTATCAATAATATCAGCCATTATCTTTGAGGCCATGTAGACAAAAATACCTTGATGGTTTGTGTTACTGATGTCTGACTTTCCTGTGTTGAAAGCCTCTCTCACTCTTGCCAACAGCATTTCTAGCTTCTGAAGCGCGATGAGCGTTCTGGTATTTTCTTTGTCCGCCTGTGGTGCGTCCATGAGCCTCATGCTAGGAGCGAGCAGTGTCTCCCTGTGATAGTGCAGCAGTCTTTCTATATCCAACAATATGGACTCATCATTATCAGGGTCATCAGTCATGGTTTCTGGACTTCCTAAAATGTAATCCAAAAACTGCAGCTTGTGGCGCCCAAAGAGCTCCATCAAAAGAGTCGTCTCATCCTCGCTCATGTAGGCAAGAAAGTTCTTATAGTGTTTGGAGAGGTCTTTTGTTTGGACGGGGCTTCCTGTGTTTGGAGACAGAGAACTGGGATGAGATAGGGCCTGCGATGGGGACGGAGGTGACGTCTGGATAAAGGCGGTAGAGGGCTGCAGCTGCTGCTGTGACAGGCTGATGGGAGCATCAGTGTGCAAATCTTGAGTGTAAACATGACTTGAATCACTAGTTGAATCCAGTTCTTGTTCAGGGGTCAGAGAGTCTTGTGCCTCGCCTGTCTTGCCTGTGTTAGAATCCAAATCTGGGGATTCCTTAGTTTGTCTGAAAAAGGTAAAGGCATTTTTTAAAAGGCCAAATGCTCCTCTACTTTCAGTCTCTGCTCTCCCTTCACTGTGGCCATCAGAGAGAAGTGAAGAACCAGCTGGATGTTCAGATATCACAGCTGGACTTCCAACGGGGTCACTGGACGAAACTGATTTCATTCCTCCCTCGGCCCTGAATTCAGTGCCAACTGTATTATGATCATTATCTTTCATCTGTATATCAGCATCTTCATTCACTCCTACATCATCATGCTTCATGTTCATCATGGGCTCAGTTTTATCTCCATGATGGAGCACATTGTCATCATCAGGTAGGTCTTTGTCCCGGGAATACAGCTGATTATCTTCTTTGTTCTCAGCTGTCTGGCCAAGTAAAATTGGATTAGGAAGGCTGTTTTGGTCACTCTCACCTGACTGTAGCAGATCATTGTCTGTGTATTTGATCGTCCCTATCTGATTATCTCCCAAAGCATTAAGATCAGAGATGCCATTGGCACTGTTGTCTTCATTCCCAGTTATGTCTGCTTCACTGTTTTTCTTCTCATCCAGCTCCTCTTTCCCCTCATCAGCCTTACCACCACTTCTTTTTTCTTCCTCCTTCTCTTTGTCCCTCCTCTCACCCTCCACATTCACCGCTTCCTGCTTTTCCTCAGCCTCCTCCTCTTTCGTTTCATGCTTCACTTCTCCCACTTCCGCTCTCTTCTCTTCTTCCATCTGTAGGTTTTCAGTCTCCGTGAAGACAGATTCCAAGCTGTTGTCATCTTGTGTCTCTTTCTCATTGCTTGCTGACTCTGGCTTGTCTGTGTTTTCCTCCTGTACCTCAAAATGTGATGACTGTACTTGTTCCTGTTCAACCTCTTCCTTCTCCTTTTCCCATTCTTCTTCCACCTCCTTTAATTCCTCCCTATTCTCCTCTTCTTTTAGCTCTTCTACCTCCTGCTTTTCCTCTTTTAACTCTTCTATCTGCTGACTTTCCTCTTTCTTTAGCTCATTCACTTCCTCCTGCTTCTCCCCTTCCATTAACGCCTCCACCTCCTCCTGCTTTCTCTCTTCCTTTATCTCCTTGATCTCATCCCTGTTCTCTGCTTCATTTAATGCCTCCACTGCCTCCTCCTTCTTTAAATCTGCTATCTCCTCCATTAACTCCTCCCCCTTCTCCTCTTTCTCATCTTCCTTTATCTCCTTCACATCCAGCTGTCTCTCCTCTTCCCTTGAGTCTTTTACCACATCCTGCTTTTCCTCCTCCACTTCTTTCTGCTTTCCCAGTGGCTTTATCACTTCCAATTCCTCATGTTTCCTCTCCTCTACCTCCTCCTCTCTTACCTCATCCTCCTTTTCCTTCTGCTTTTCCTCCTCCACTTCCTGCTCCTCCACCTGCTTTTCCTCCTGTTTCTCCGCCTCCTTTAACTCTTCTATCTGCCCCTGCTTCTTCTCCTCCACCTCCTCCTCTTTCCCCTCTTCCTCTTCTTCCTTTAAGTCTTCTACCTCATCCTCCTTTTCCTCCTGCTTTTCCTTCACTTCCTGGTGCTTTTCCAGGTGCTTCAATTGCTCCACCTCCTTTAACTCCTCGTGTTTCTCCTCCTCCTTTAAGTCTTCTACCTCCCCCTGCGTTTCCTCTCCCTTTGACTCCACAACTTCTTCAGTCCCAGTCTCTGTTTCAGAGCCTGTAGCTGACTGTAGACCATGCATGTCTTTCTCAAACCCTGTTGTCTCATTCTCAGTTTGCTGGAGGCCGTTCTCAGGGATTACAACAGTTTCCTTTAGCTTGTGTGCATCACCATCACTTTGTGTGGCCCCCTGTTGCATGTGTGGAGACACAGAGTCACGGTCTGCATTGTTTTCCATCTGTGTAATGCTCTCACTAGTGGAAAAGGTTCTTGTGTTCTCCTCTGAGGCATTTTCATACTTGTTGGAGCTGCCATCAACAGGGTGCACTTCTCTCTCCTGTCCTATCTCATGTATCTTTGTTTCTGTGTTATTCCCAATCATAGCAAGTGAATCAGAATGATCAACACTGGTTTCCACACTCTGCTCAGTTAAAGTGTCATCCTCACTGGGGATTTGTTCATTTCTCTCTTCAGGTGTGCCAGATGATAAGACAGGTGGAGTCTTTTCACTGCTCTCTTTCGCACCATCACCGACTTGACTCTGAGTTGTGGCCTTTTCTCTGTGAGGTACATCTGTCTCTGCATTATTCCCCTCAGCTTCATGATCATCACCACCAGCACCAGGTTTAACAGACGTATCGGTGGATTCTTCTGTGTTATCAATCAGATTCAGGATGTCTACCGTTTCCTCAAACGCGTCTGTTTTTTCCTCCTCAAGCTCACCTACAGACTGTGGATTTAAATCCACAGAACTGAAATCGGGCCCTAAATTGACATCCGATTGTGTCAAAACATCTATCTCTAATGGGGCGTTTTTGTCTTCTGGTGTTTCTTCCACCTTTGATTCATTGCTAGTTTCTGTCCTTACCTCCTCTGTCTGTGCAGATTGTGATTGACTGGTCTCTACGTTCTCTGAACCTGCTGGTAAGGTTTTGTCCTCTTCTGTCTCCTTAAAACCACTTCTTGTGCTCTCATCAACTTCATTCGTGTCCTTCCTGAAGTCTAAAATGTCCCCGATCCCCATGTCAAACCACGAACTAGATGCTGGCTGTTCATCCTCCTCCTGGGTTGTCTCCTTGGCCTCTTTTTCAGTCGTTAACTCATGCCCTGACTCCTGATTGATCCGGCCGAACCCCAGTGTGCTTGACAATCCATTTCCTAGCCAATCCAATGTCCCCACCTCCTTCTTCTCCTCTTTGTATAATTGGCTTCCTTCTAGGTCCAGAGAGATCCTCCTACTCCTAAATTTCGCTGCTGGTTCTTGTTCCCCGTCATTTTTTCTTTCTTCATCTTGGTCTTTTTCTTTGAAATGAATTTTTTCCCCCTCTCCTCCAAACCCAAACCACCCGGTCATGGTTGAAGCGTAAGAATCAGCAGTTTCTCTGTCTTCTTCTCTACTTCTCACAGCATCTTCAGATTTTCCTTCTCCTCCCAACCCCAGCCATCCTGTCACTGAAGAAGTCAAAGAGGCTTCTGCCTGTGTCTCTTGTCGCTCATCTTTTTTCTCTCCTTCGGCCAAATTGCCAGATTCTTCCTCTTTGGCCAGACCTAACCAGCCTTTCACTGAAGAACCGAGCCAGGAAGAGGGAGCAGACCCACCTTGTTCATTCTGAGCCGCAGGAGCCTCCCGTGCTTCTTCCTGAATCCCCGCAGCAGCATCACCGGCGTTTTTGTTTCCGACCGGGTCTGTCGATGTCCCTTCAGCCTCCTGTGCTGGGACTGGAGATTCTGTAGAGACACCTGCAGAGGGTGAAGTCCTTTCGGCATTTGTGTCATCGGTGTGTGGGGTGGTTTCTGACTCCTTGTTTTGGGTTTCCTCACCATTTTCATTGTCACTGTCCAGGTGACTGGAGTCAATGGGGTAACCAAACTCATCCATACAGAAGAAATCAGATTTCTGAATGAAGAGAGGAAATGAGGACGGGCAAGGCATTTATTTTGTACAAATATAACAACTGCGAGTACAATTACTAGTTCAGGGGTAAATATATCACAGTATATCAGTTTATGTTAATTTTTTTATTCTATTCATTTAAAATCTGGCAGTTATTATGTATTATTAAGCCTCTAATCTGAAGTGCTCCTGCAGTCAAAGCCCATTTACCTGTGTTTCCACTATTTTCTCCATAGTTGTGAAAATCTGCTCCTCTTGCACAGCATCCTTTGGGAAATGGCCAAAGTGTTTGTCAATCTGAAATAAAAAAGGAAACAGAGCAGAAATCACAGTTCTGTAAAGCCACAGCAACACTGTGGATTAATTATAGGAAGGAGCACAATACAATCAAGAGAAGGGAAAATATGAGACAAAGATGACGTAAAGTGTGAAAAGTGTGACTTTCTTAACAGAAGACAGCCTTTAATTGTGAGCAAACCAATTTTTTTTTGTCTTTTTCTTGGTTTTAACTTTTTACAAAATTTATCTGCTGTATATGTGCGTTTATTTGTGTAAAATATTCTAACTTTTTCTAAGGCTTTGATGTCAGATGGAACTATAATCTTGTCCTCTGATATTACTGACCATTTCAATTTATTTAGTGTATCCATCTCATCCCATATGCTTCAACAGATTTAAATCTCCTAACAAGCATGGCTGTGTCTATTTTTTTTAAAGCAGAGTAAAATATATAAGGTATATTTTACAAGGTGGTTACCAAAATAAAAGACACAAGTAGTGGTGATGACATTTATATGTCAGTGTTTATAAGTATTCCCTCATTCTGTCTGTTATACAACATAATTATTTCATAATGAACTGGGGTGCTCTCAGAGACTTTTGTGTTTACCAGCCCAACAGCGCTGAGAACCTAAATTAATCATTAATATAATCAAGACTAATCTCTTTAAAATAGAAGCTGAGATGAGGCACTGTCTTGAAATTGGATAGTTTATTTTATTATATTATTATTATATCTACTCTGCTTTAAAAAGAGAGAAAGAGACAGAAAGACAGGGAGAGAGATGGAGATGTCCGACGTACACTGCCTGCCCAGAGGTCCTCCCTCTTTCCAGTCAGTTTGTGGTAAACAAAAATGGTGTCTCCTCGTCTGAAGCTCAGGAAACGGCAGTCCTTACCACGGTGGTCCTTGATGGCCTGCACTCTGCTCATCAGGCCTACACACACAGTGGCAAAGAGACACACAGAAACAGAACTAGAAATGGATGGTTTGTTTAAATGTTGACTTCACATGAAAAAGAAACCTAATCATCATAAAGAAAGATTTGAAGAGTCACTTTGATATACTAAATGTGTAGCCTATCATAAACTACAATTACATATTAATAGTTTAGAACTTACTTTCACACTCAGAATCTCCACAGACTTTGAAGTCAGACAACAATCCCAGATTTAAGTGAGGTAAAATCACACACACTATGGCTGTACCCCACAGGATTTGGTAAGCCAGTGAAACTGCCATTCTTGTTGTTTTAACAGGATTCTATCAAGAGAAAATGTCCATAATGGGGGGGCAGCTACTCCAGTCAGCTGTGTTGGCAAATGGACATTGCCTCTAAGCTGCTGCTGTCATGAAGACTGTATGGTAAATGAGAGGGCTGAGATAAGATACAAGGCTAGCATGAGGATAATCATTAACATCCAAGAGCTGCTTCCAATACAAACCTTTAATCTGGTCCCTGGTCAAAGGTTTTTCTTTGCTTTTAGAGTTTTATAAACTTTCTGTAATTTACATTTCACTGTGAAACAAATAAACAAACAAGCGAGAGATAGGCTAAATGTTTTGGCAAGCTGAAACTAAAACGTGGGCTTTTTTTGGACTTTAGTTTCAGCTCAAAAGCTGACACCAGTGACGTTTGTTACCGCGGCAACCAACGCCGCGCACAAATACAACGTCATCAAGCCGCTTTTACATGCAAGATGGCTGCGTAGTGGTCTTCTACCACCTGTGATAAAATCATTGTTTTGGTCGCCAGAGGATTTCTTTTTGTCATTAGTCGGAGATTCATTTGCACCAGGCAAACTTTAACTTTAAACATTTAGATTGAAATTAGCATACATTTGACACAAAATGAAGTCGGACGTGGAAGAGTTGATGCCGAGGCTGCTGCCCGTTGAGTTTGGAGCCAGTACCGAGGACCTGGACCTGAACGGTCCACCGAGAAACCCCCGGGAATACCTTCGACAAGTACAGTAAGTTCACCGCAAACAACTCCCCTTTTCCTATTTGGACCGTGGGGAATTGCCGTGACACAGTAACGACACTGATGGTGCCACCGGAAGTATTGTAGGCTAAATAGTGAGAAGCTTATTAGCTAGCTAATGTTAAAGTATAAAAGTCAGAAAATTAAGAGTTTTACTGTGACAGCCACTGTGATGTTATAAGCCGCTGTGATGTTATATTGTTTTATGCATCCATCTCTACTCTATGCCCAGGTGCACTCCAGTCACACACAAAACATGTCTGTCAACTTTGGTTAGGTTTCTTGTGCGTGTGTTTTATATGTGAAGTTTGGAGTGCTGCAGTTGAGTGAGTCAGTTATCTGCTTGAATGTTTCCTTCTCATCAGGTTGGAGGCGTCACTATGTCCAGAGGTGGTGGTTGCTCACATTGACCCCAAGAAACTGAAGAAGAAACAAACTGTTAACGCCTCTGTGAGTAAATTTGCACCATGAAGCACGCCATTTCAAATGAAAAATAAATCTTCTACTGCATAAACATACAGTGCACTTAATCTTAATGATCATTTCACGTCATTTGTACTCTTTATTTGGGTAATTTTATTTGAATCAAATGTATGCTTTCTTGTTTTGTGTATTTATTATAAAAGCCTATTTTGGGACATCACAAAGGCTACAAATGTTGTGCCATGATGCCCTGTGGAATTACAGATAAATAAATGTTAAGATAAAGTTGAATCAATGATACATCGAAGTATTTTGTTTTTAAATATATATATCAAGCACTATATTAATTACATAAATTATTAAACCAGTGACACATGGATAATATTGGCATGTATGAGATTAGGTGGGATGAGCAACATGTATTCTATTTCTTCACAGTGTCTTGTGTGTTTCAGGTGGCAGGTTGCCATGCTGCTCCAGTGGGTTTCTCCCCCAGTCTCTGTTGGCAGCAGCAGCAAGTCAGTAACTTCTCAGATGTCAGACAGGTAAAACAAAACGTATAAACAACTTCCAAGTAATTCTTTTTTGACTTTAGTATATGCAATCTCTCAAACTGCATCACAGGTTTATTTCATGAAGGCGTAATCCATGTCACAGGGTATTAAAAGAAATGTTAGCTGAATCATTGTTTACCTGTTTTTAAATGTGCTGCAGTTGGAGCTTTTGGGCCGGGGTTTTTTTGAATGAATGTTTGCTACATAATCTGTTTTCGCAGTCAAGAGTGTTTTTGGGTTCTGCCATTTGCTTTCAGAGCATCGCAAAGAACAGGAAACACTGGAGCAACCAGACTCTGGACGACAATGTGCAGATGGTGAGGACACGGCTTGGATACAAAGTTAATTCAGTAATTCTGAGTTTGAGATTAGTGAGCTGATGGAAATTTGATATAGATATACTTATAAGGCAAGAGGCAAATTGAAAAAAAGATTTTGCATTTGTTACAATTTCATATTTGTATTTGTTTCCTGCAGCCAAAGCTAACAGATGAGGAGGGCTGGAAGAGATTTTGTTTAGGAGAGACGGTCTATGTGGGCACCTCGTCTTGCCAAACAGATGCTAAAGCAGAGCCAGCGCTGGACTATAACAAGGTTGTATTGATGTGTGTGTGTAATGCTTCTTTAAAAATAGGGTTTCAAATGGTCCTGGAATATGTTCACATTTTGACAGATTTTAATTCAGACAAGTCTTCAAAAATCTGTGATTTTTAAAAAATCTAATACTAGACTATATTCTACAACTCTAATTGCTTCTTCTTTCACTTGTTTATGGATGAAGACATTTCGATATATAAGAACATGTTAACAATATAATAATCAAAACGTGTCTGCGCTCAGGTGGGCTTCCCTCCCTTTCTAAGTATAGTCAGCAGACTGAACCAGGTAACTGATCTCCTAATCTACACATTTAAAAACCTCATACTCTAAACCAGTCAACATCTGATTATTCCATATTTGTTTTCTCCCATCTCTGTGTGTGCCTACAGTCCACAGTGCTGATGTTGCTGGAAATCCTAATCTCTTGGTTTGAGGAACACGGATTTGTTCCACAGTTGGTGAGTTTAGGTTTATTAAGCCATCTACATTTTAACTCCCCACAAGTCCAGTGCTACGAACACATTGTATCAGAATCAGAATCAGCTTTATTGCCAGGTATGTGTACACATACAAGGAATTTGACTGTGCTTACTTATACAATAATAAAATAATAAAATCAGACACAGGCTACAGTAGAGAGAACAGAAATATACACACTATAAACAAAAAAATGTAGACAGATTGAGATAATTGTGCAATTTAAAGAGTGCAAAGGATGCAGGAGTAAATTATTATTACCATTATTGTTATGATGTACATATTGGAGGTGAATGTCATATAACGGTACACATACATGCATACATGTACACAGTGTGATGAAGCTTAGTGCAAAGGATGCTGGAAGTATTACGTGAAGGTGTTATGTACATGCGGTCGGTGGGTTTGGTATACAGTATATACAAAATGACAATAGTATGAACAGCTCTGAAATAGAGAGTGATGAATAAATAAGATGTAAACAGGAATCACTGCACAGGAGTTGTTCCTGACACTGTGAGTCAGAGTCAGATGTTCATCAGAGTGATGGCTTGTGGGAAGAAACTGTTCCTGAGTCTGTTGGTTTTGGCGTACAGTGCTCTGTAGTGCCTACCAGAGGGGAGAAGCTGGAACAGGTTGTGTCCGGGGGGGAAATGGATCTGCAGTGATGTTTCCTGACTCTGGAAATGTATAAGTCCTGAATGGAGGGAATGATGGGACAGATGATTTTTTTTTTCTGCAGTCCTGACTGTCTGTTGTAGTCTGCTCCTGTCCTTTTTGGTGGCAGACCCAGACAGTGATGGACGTGCAGAGGACAGACTGGATGATGGCTGTGTAGAAATGGATAAGCTCCTTAGGCCTGCCTGAGCTGCTTCTACAAATAATAATAAGCTACTTCTACAATTCGTTTTGGCTCTAATTCACTGCTTTATTGTTTCATTTTCTGTCATTGTGAAATTTGTTTTTATTTCCTGTGTCTGTATTACTTGTTTGTTTATAGGGTTGCTGGCTGTATGCTTTGTTGGCCTGCCTGGAGAAGCCTCTGCTGCCTGAAGCACACTCCTCCATCAGACAGCTTGCCAGGAGATGTGCTCAACTCCGCAGCACACTGGTATGATTCAGTTTGCACCACTGTCCTGTAGCCTGTGAGGATCCTTGTTTCTTTCTGTGTAATTGTAACTAACTGTAAGTGTCAATCTAAAAGTTGCTATTTTTTGGTCTAACTTTGCTGATAAAACTTCACAGCAGAAGTACTGCCGCAGACTTCACTAAATGTTAGTAGGTGGTCCCATACAGTTCATGCTAACTGGCAGTGTTTCGCTAGAAATGAATGAATGAATGGATAACTCAGGGTGGTCAATAGATTTTTCTCATTTTTATTTCTTAAGAAAGACAGAACTGAGTTTTAAATGTAACCTATTCAGTGAAGTCTGTCATCTCTGTCAGATTTCGACACTTGACGTGACACAGAGCTGGTAATATGTCGTGCTTTCATTCCACAGGAGAGTCAGGAGGATGAGCAACTGCCTGCCCTCAACCTGCTCATCTGTCTTGTTGCCAGGTATTTACCAATCAGCCCAAATAGTTTATATTGATCAGGTCATATAACATTTTATGTCAGGACTGTCTGCATGGTTAGTTGTATAAAATCCAAGCAGAGTGTTAGTAGTCCTAACTACCTACAGTATATCTAGTATACAGTATTTGTTTAGCGTGATTTTACCAACATATTACAATGTGAAATATATATCTTAAAGACCTAAGTCCACCATGTCAGATTTCACGTGTGTGTAACACTGTGTCCATGAATTATGCTCATTTCCTTTGGTCTTTCCTGTAGATACTTTGAACAGAATGACCTGGCAGACCAGCCGGAGCAAACAGAGGGTTGAACTGTAGCGACCTATCAACAAGACATCGAAGAATAAGTTGAGAGTCCTCTCAGTGATGCTGCATTCAGTCTCTACAGCTAAGCAATAAAAAACTTTTGGATATTTGAAGATGGAGACTCTCCAACCGAGAACAATCAGTGAAGAGAACTCAACATTTTCAAGGATGCAGCCGTACACACGACCATGTAGAGGGCTGTGGGGGTTCTGGGTTCGTTGCAATGAAAGTTGACAGAACCAAAAGGGACTGGATCATGACCTCAAAACTTGTATTATTTCAAGTCACTTGCTGATGTGAATGGACCTCTGCTGTTACAGGACAGTGGTACATGTTCTTTGTGAATTTAGCCCTTAAGTTCAGACTGAATGCAAGGTTAGTTTATTAAACTGTTGATTTGTAGTATAACTACTTGAGTGGACTTTGTTGTTGGTCAAGTACTTAAGCCCCTACAAATAGCTCACATATATGTACAGACAGATGTACTGCACTTAACACCAACCCTGATATTTAATAAATGACCCAGAGGATCCCCTGTCTGAGCTCAGGTTTCATATTAATGACCCACCAAACATAATATGGCCAGCTGCTCATGATCATGCAGTTTATGGACTGCCTCCACTGGCCCTGAACAAAGTTTATTACAATAAACAGTTTGATTTTTCATATACTTGCAAAATGAAATTGTAGAGTAAAAATGTAATATTACTCTGCCCAACATGACTATTGTCTTTACAGCCCTGTGTCCTACAGTTATATTTTAGATGCTTCAAAATGACAAACCAATTTTGATGTGTTGAGAGAGATCTCTCTCAGAAATGACTGAACAATTGTTTCCAACATACCACTTTTCAGCTTTTAAAATGTGAGGATTTGTTGGTTAAAGCAGTGTAAATAAAATGACGATTAATGGGAAATAATCGGTTGCAGCGCTAGTACGACTGAAAAAAATTCCACACGCACATTTCCACTAATACCTCACCTTTAATTTGAAGCAGATAATCAGTTGGTACAAAAAAAATGTAAAACATTTGCAAAAACCTGTATGACAAAATCACATGTACCCAGGTGATGAAGATACAAGGGCCTGGACTTTGATCAAATAGTGGAAATAAATGACTAACAGTGTTGTCACATCAACCTGAAAACAAAACTACGGTTACAACTACCATAACCATCAATACCCCAGCCGATGGAATTATGATTAGGATGAAAAACCTTAAAAACAAACATTCAACACCATCTCTTCATCATGACAGGACTAAAATGAGGTCTCGAATAGTTTCACCTGTCTGAAACCTTTTTAGTAAGGCTCCATTAGAGATGGTATAAGTTGCCCTGCCAGACCACTGAGACTAACAGTCCAGTTTACATTTATTTTGCCAAGAAAAAGGGGAAACACTGGAGGAAAATTATAAGCACATGTCCACTGTTTAGCGTCAGTATTGACATCTATTTAAAATTCCCTACACTGTAAAAATCTGCCCATGTTAAAACTTCAATAAGCCTTTATGTGAGACGTTTTAAGGAGAAATGATAGTTTGAAACTTTTGTTATCTCACGTGCCATCCAGCAAATGGAGTTTGTTAGCGATACCAAACGAAGGCTGAATGAGAGCTACATTAACGTCTCTTGTCCTTCCTGTCTCTATCTTTATGCTCCCTATCGCTTCGGGACGACCTGCCCCTCCCTTCCTCGCTCCTCTTCCTCCTCTCCTTCGATCCCTTCGAGTCCCTCCCTCCTCCGCTACTCCCTCCTCTCTTGTGGTGACTTCTCTCTTCTCCTTTCTTCCTGCCCCTGTCCGATGGCCTTCTCTTGCGTTTACCCCCGTCTCGGCTGCGACTTCGGCTGCTGCTGTTGGACGATGAGGACGAAGAGGACGATGATGATGAAGAGGAGCGGCTGGATCCGGAAGAAGAGGATGAACTTCCGCTGGAGGAGGAGCCGGAGGAGGAAGAGGAGGAGCTGTTACTATGACTGCGGCCCTTCCTTGTCTCCTTTTCCTTCTTCCTCCCTCTCCTACCATCCCCTTCCTCCTTAGAGGGTGCAGGGGTAACGCTGGGGGCCTCCTTGGTGTCGGGCAGTTTTTGGGGTGCTTCATCCCCTGGTTTCCCTTCCACAGCCAGGTTCTCGACTGTTAAGTCCTGGGCCTCGAGGCCAGGGATGATGAAATCCTGCCCAGGCACTGTGGAGGCTGTTTGAGACCCAGGGGTCTTCTCCAGAACTCCAGAGGACGTAACAGCTGGTTCCCCTGTGGTGTGGCTGACCTGGGACTGGTGGCTGGTGTTTGGTGCTTCTTGGCTGGTTTCAGTCGGTTCAGAGGACTGGGTGTCCTTGGTCTTTTCGTTTTGGAGGTCTGTGGGCCCCTGTTTACTGTCTGTTTCTCCCCCACTCCTGCCCTCCTGCTCTGGCCCACCCTCCACCTCCATCTCCTCTGTCC
>JAPMOB010235419.1:0-10287 GCA_029875015.1 Lepomis gibbosus | reverse complement strand
AAGCTAAGACAGGAGAAATATGATCTCTTTTACTGGTTCCTGTCAGAACACGTGCTGCAGCATTCTGGATCAGCTGAAGACTCTTAATATAAGAAGACACTGTGTTCCCATTTATTTGGGTTCCTGCAGCATTATGGTTATTGGGTGAGTGGAAAAACAAGCAAAACAAGCTGTTAAAGAGGAAAACATAGACACCACAATTAAACTTTCAAAATCAGAGGGAAAGGGCAATGCATGGAAGAAAATCAATAAACACTGGCAGCGGCACTGGGATCAAGAGATAAGAGATTCACCACTATATCCCATATAAAATAGAGTTGTTATTGAGAGAAACAGGAGAAAGTGGATAAGAGGAGGTAGTCTAAGACTACAAAAGAACACGGCAACATTAACAGGACTCTCCAAATTATAGGGATGCATTAAACTGGACGTTTTGAACATTTTCAGGTACCAGAAACAAACACGTACTTGTTAAATGCAGGAATGGAGGAAAAGAAAACATCAGGGCTAACAGGAGCAGGTTTAAGGGCATACTGTGGTGGAAGTGGACAAGGCAGGAAGTATCCACTGAGCTTTCTTATGAGGCCAGGCTTGACAGGAAAAATCTAACAATCTGGACACAGTTGAAGTTAACTATCTCTACAAGATGGCAGTGATGTGTCACACTGTGGGCATTTTATCCTAGCCTCAGTCTGTTTTCCCTGTTGGTGTTAGTTTTGTTGTTATCTGTCTGCTTGTGTCTGAGTTTAGTTGTTTATTTCTGATCTGTACATCCTGTGTTATGGCCTGTGTTTAGTGTTCAGTAACTTGTGTTGTGTTTGTTACCCCAGTAATCCCTCTGCCTGGCTGTCTCTCTGTTTTCCCCTGCTCTCTCTCTGCCTGCCTATGTCTCGTTAGTCTCATGTCTGTCACCTGTGTTGCTCCCGCCCAGCTCATTAGTCCCTGGTGTATATATTTTGCTGTTTCTCTTGTTTCTCTTGTTGTGTGTATACGCACTGTTCCTTGTTGTAATGGTTGTAGCCTGCTCGGTCTCGTCTTGCTTGTTTCCTGCCAGTTCCCTCTCTGTTCTTTGGATTTTCAATCACACACCTGTTTCTGGATTTTTCTGTTGGATCACCTTTGTTTTCTTGGACTGCGTTATTTTGGATTCCCTCTGCTCAGCCACTCAGTATCTAAGTGTGCTCGCCCTCAGTTTGTTTTATTAAACCTTTTTTGAACTTTACCTGCTCCGCTCTGTGTCCTGCGTTTGGGTCCACCAACTGGCGTCACCACACAACCCTGACATAATACTCAAAAAAATCTCAGAAAAGAAGAAGACTTCCCTTGCTTCAATACTCTTTAGTGGAGAAATATATTTTTTAGGACAGCAAAGGCATGGCCCGCTCAAAATATACATAGTATAAGGTCTACACGTTGGTTTGCAATCTACCAATAAACACAAAGAAGAAGAAGAAGAAGACTCATAGTTTCCTAAAAATCAGAGCATTGTTAACAGAGAATGAAGGAAAGCAATGGGAGAAAGAGAGAACAGGACTGTGGAGAGTTCGGAGAAAAAAAATGAGATGTACAGGAAGGAACAGGAGAGACAAGACTTAGATTTGGATACATTGGACTGAACTGCACATTAGGCTATTCAAACATCACTCAGGCAGCTGTGACTACTGTGAGCCACAAGAAACTGTAGAGCATGTTATGGTAGGCTACATTGTCGGAGTGAAGAGGAAGAACGAAGGCAGTTGAGTCAAACCCTCAGAATGATAAAAGTAGGCCTACACTTTGATTTATTAGATTTTCTGCAAAATAACTCAAGAAACGAGCGCTATCAAATTGTATTCCACTATAGAGGAACCAATATGACTGTGAGGATGCAAGTTTTTGTTTGTTCATTCTGATCTACACTCTATACCAGTTGGTGGTGGAAATGCATCAATTTGTTGTTTGCCAACCGGCAATAAAATTTGTAAAGAAGAAGAAGAAGCACGTAGTTATCCTGACATTGGGAAATCACTTTTTGCTAATGATGGAGCAATCTGGAAATATGGAAGGAATATGGAGTATGTTGTAAAGAAGATACAGGAAGCTATTGGTATGGTTGAAAATTGGTCTTTGAATTGGGGATTGTTGAGAAATTTCAATCCATCTTTTTGAGAAGAAAGAAAATCAAAGAAGATATATGTTTTAAATTGTACAATCAAAGGTTGGAGATAGTAAAAACCTTTAAGTTCTTGGGTTTGAGGTTTGATGTCTTACTAACATCATTTTGATAAAATAGAAGATAAATGTAAGAAAGTATTGAATATTATGAGGTGTTTAACAGGCAATGTTTGGGGAGCTGACCGAGTGGCGTTAAGAAATAATTATATAGATCAGTTTTAGAATATGGATGTATTGTTTTTGGATCAGCTGCTAGTACATCATTAAAAAGGTTGGATATAATTCAGGCCCAAGCATTGAGATTATGCTGTGGAGCACCAATATAGTCAACACCAATATCAGCGCTTCAAGTGGAGGTTGGAGAAATGCCACCGAATCTAAGAATGAAACAGTTGAGGGCCAATTATTGGGTTAATTTACAAAGTCAAAAAGACACACATCTTACAAAAAGGATAAAGAATGAGAGTTGGAAAAGCAGCAAAATTA
The DNA here is from genome assembly GCA_029875015.1 of Lepomis gibbosus. Taxonomy (NCBI): domain Eukaryota; kingdom Metazoa; phylum Chordata; class Actinopteri; order Centrarchiformes; family Centrarchidae; genus Lepomis; species Lepomis gibbosus. The sequence continues at coordinate 7,647 of JAPMOB010235419.1, read as the reverse complement.
AAAAGGAGATATTTAGCAATGTAATTTTGGATATAACAAATGAGTTAGGAATCAATGACTGAGTCGCTAGTCTAACTGATTTAATGCCAGTTATTCCAACCTGGTTATTGCCTGAGACTAGAGTTGATCTTTCCCCACTGAAACAGATTCGTTCAAGTAAAAACATTTTAGATATGCAAGTTTATGTGAACACTATGCTGCATGAGAAATATGGATACTACATATATTTATTTACGGATTCTAAAAACCCAGAGAACGGAAAATCAAGCTGTGCTTATTACATTCCAGAATTAAAAAGGTCTTTAAAAGATTAACCGATCATTTATCGATGTACGCAGCAGAAATGATGGCAGTCCAGTGGATAGAGGAAATCAAACCACTGAGAATTATAATTTTTTCAGATTCAAGTGCAGCTCTGGCTAGTCTCAAAAGTACAATATCAAAATGTAGGGAGGATATATTGTTTGTAATGTTGTTATCTTTATACAGAATAAGTAGTCTGGGAACTGATGTTCAGTTTTTATGGGTCCCAGCACACATTGGTATCCAAGGGAACGAGATGGCAGGCACAATTAGCAAATTGGGTGGAGGTGGCAGTAAGAGTTAGCCAAGTAGAGATCAAAGCATATGTGAGGAGCAAAATTAAGATGTAGTGGCAGAGTTCATAATGGAAATAAAGGAAGACATTTACAAGATTCAGCAGATAGTGAGGGAGGAAAAGTCATTGGGGAAGATCAGGAGAAGAACAGTGTCAATTTAGGAGAATTAGACTAGGTCACACAAAGTTAAATGCATCTCTGCACCTTATTGGAAAATATCTATCTGGAAATTGTGAGGCATGCAGGTCAACCAGAAACTGTGGAACATGTGCTGTTTGAGTGCACTAAATACTCAAACGAAAGACTGGCTTTAAGAAATGGACTGGGACATGAAGGAATTAAACAAATGGACATTAAAACTATTTTCTCAAATAAATAAGAAATATGCTGCTTAAACACATCTCATCCTTTTTACAACAAACTGGATTTGACACAAAGATTTAGGCAGCTGTAACTAAGATACAGTAGGTGGCGATGATGTTCCATGTGGTTGCAAGTCGACCGCCAGTAAAAAGAAGAAGAAGGGGTAGAGTAGCAGCACGTAGTTTCCTGTTTGGGCACAGTGGTGGCGGGAGATTCCAGCATGGCGGTGCAGCCAAAACAGAACCTGTCTATGGACAGTGCAGCCGAGCATGGCTTTCTAAACTTCATTTTCTCTATGCCGGAGAAACCGGACACTACTTTCAGAATATTTGACCGTAACGACTACTACACTGTTCACGGAAAAGACGCCATATTCGCAGCGAAGGAAGTTTTCAAGACAAATGGGGTCATCAAAAATCTGGGCTCGGGTAAGCTATCCTCTATAGCCTAGCTATAACTAGCTGAACCTTGCAAACCAGTGGCAGGCTGCGTTGACTATTTAGCAAGCTAATCTAGTTGCGTTTATGCATTTACTCAGAGGCCTTGCGGTAGCTGTAAGCCTTGCTAGCTACAAATGCATCAATTAGCTGCAGTCCTGCAAGGCGGTTGCTTGTTTAAACGGAGCCTTGCAGGAAATGTAGGCACAGGTTGTTTCTAATATGAATGTAAACGTGTTGGTCTGCAGGGAGCCGCAAGCTGGAGAGTGTGGTCCTGAGCAAGCTGAACTTTGAGGCCTTTGTGAAAGACCTGCTGCTGGTGAGGCAGTACAGAGTAGAAGTGTACAAGAACCACAGCAAGAGCAGCAAGGAGCACGACTGGAAGATCGAGTACAAGGTACTGTGTTTATTGTCAAGAAGTGTCAGTGTGGTTTCTGTTTGTTTAAAGATCCATCTACCTTTTACCCTTTGAACAGGCACTCTATTATGAATGTGTTCTTTGTAAATGGCCTGTACTGGATATTATTCTTCTGCGTTACATGCTATAATCAGTATTTGATAATGCATATTGGATTGATCTAGTCCATACTGTCAATACAAATATTACATAGGGCTGGTTTATATGGTTGATGTATCGCAGTATGACAATATCATCAGATTTAGAATTGATTTAATTTAATTATGTATGAAAATTAATTTATATAGAATAATTACCTCAATCTAAAGCTACCTTGGACTTTTCGTAGATAAGTGAGTTTTGCTGTTTGGCCCACAACTTTATTGTTCTTTATCACTCTCAATGCCCTCATTGTATTTGAAACAAAAACATCAGTTATCTCTGGTTTAAGCAAACCAATAAAATAAGGGGTTGTTAGAAAATCCCTCTTTTTGTCTGTGTCCTCCACTCTCAGGCCTCTCCAGGAAACTTGACTCAGTTTGAGGAGATTCTGTTTGGTAGTGGAACCGGAGCGGAGGGTTGTGCAGGAGTTGTTGCTGTTCGGTTTGCTACAGGTGCTGACGGACAACGTGTGGTCGGGGTCGGCTATGTGGACGCAGCCCAGAGGACGATGGGAGTGTGTGAGTTTCCAGACAACGAGATTTTCTCCAATCTGGAGTCCCTGCTTGTCCAAATCAGCCCCAAAGAGTGTCTTTTAGCCCAGGGTGAAGCCAACACAGATGGCAACAAACTACGGGAGGTATGTGGGGGGAAGGGTTATCATGTATCAGCAATATAACAGCTGTGCTCCATCTGATAAAAATGTCATAAGTGTGCTGCTGTATTTCAATAAATCCCCAAAAGAACACAATCAAGCAAACACTAAATCATGCTGTGTGGTTGCATATTTGCATGTGGTTCTGCACTTGTGATGATATAAATGTCAGACATCAAGTGGTCTTGAATACAGCTTAACATTAGGGCTGCAACTAATTATTTTCATTATCGATGTGCCGATTATCTTTTTGGTTAGTTGATTAATTGCTTGGTCTATTCAATGTCAGAAAATAGTGAAAAATTACTTCCCAGAGCCGAAAGTTACCTGTTTTTAATGTCTTGTTTTGTCCAACGAAAAGTTCCAAACAAAAGATATTCAGTTTATTATAAAATAAGATAAAGAATGGCAAACAAATACAGACATGTGAGAAGGTGGAAAAAGCTAATGTTTGGGATTTTTGCTTGAAAAGTGACTCAAGCAATTGATCTATCTTATTAAAACAGTTGCCATTCATTTGGTGTGGGAGACTGGGGTTCGAATCCCACTGCGACACATCCACCAATGTGTCCCTGAGCAAGACACTTAACCGCTAGTTGCTCCAGAGGCATGCGACCTCTGACATATATGGCAATTGTAAGTCGCTTTGGATAAAAGCATCAGCTAAATAGGGGTGTGCCAATAAATCGATACGGCAATATATCGTTATACATTTTTCCATGATACTGTGTCGATTTTCCAGCCCATCAAATCCATACATAAAATAAGTAGCACCAATAGCTTGGTGCTAAGACATAATGGAAATCTCCATTAACGTGCTAACGGACATTAGCATTGCGATCGCAAAATATAATCTTAACATAAACTACACATTTTGCTTCACATGCTGAACATCCTGAGTGACATACTGTGCAAATACTTAAAGTAGATATGTTTCCTGAGCTCTCTGTGAAATAAAAAAGAGCTTCACTTCAACTTCACTGTCTTGATCTGCTATTCTGCTGCTTCTGCACTCCACGCAGACTAGCTACAGCAACCCTAAAGAGTCAAAACTCAAACACAAAATTACCAGTGGCCTAAAAATACAGCTATCGGTAGGTGTAGAAACTGCAGCACAATGCTGTGTCTCTGAACAGTTATTAATATAATGTGATGTACATATTAGACTTAGGTGGTACACAGCAATTTGTATTTGCAGCCAAAAAGTCTGAATTTAATAAAGAAATATTTTTATAATAATCTTTCATAGTTACTCTGTAGTTTTATTTACAGACTGAAATTGTGATATCGTTATCATGAGCCCGTGTATCGTATCATTAGTAAATGTAAATTTGCTGTTGATGTGAAAAGAAATAAATGGATTCATTTTGGCCCTAATAAATATAGAACATTACTTCTCAAATGAAGTTTAATAAGTCTTAAAGTTTTTCTTGTTGCACTGTTTTCCATGACAAATCATTGCATACTAGGTCAAAACTCTTGCTTTAAAAGGAGAAATAAAAATATAACTGATGTCGTGTTAAAAAAATGCAGAATGCTTGGGTCTGCGTTGACTATTCAAGTATGACATTCCTGTTAGATTACTAATGTAATGTCAACACAGTCTATTTCCACTGTTTACCTTGTGACCATCTTGAAGAAAGATAAAATAATTGCTGCATTTTCTTGAGCTGTAAATTCCTGTCTCGCAATGTTATAAAAAGTGTTTTTGCATCTGGATCTGTCACTCAAACTGGATTTCCAAGCTCTCATTTATTGTCTCACTGGTACCTGACGCAACATGCTCCCCACCAGTTCTATTTGTTACTGTGTGTTTGTGTAGGTGGTACAGCGTGGCGGCATACTGGTCTCTGACAGGAAGAGAGCGGAGTTTAGTTGCAAGGATGTGGTGCAGGATCTCAACAGGCTGCTGAGGGCGAAAAGAGGAGAGACTGTAGCGAGCATCACGCTGCCTGAGCTGGACAAACAGGTGAACAAATGATAGAGCTCCCTGACATATAAGACTGATACGCTTGAGATGAGTATGGCTACACCCACACTAATATGTTTTTATTTTAAAACACAGAACCGTTGCTATGTTTACACCTAATGTTCACACTACTCCAGTGTATTTGAACCTCTAATACGGAGAGCTTTGACCCCAAATCAGACAAACTTGACAACTCTTTTATGTGTAGATATTGTTCTAATGACAGTGATCTGCAGTTGCTTACTCATTGGCTTGTTTGAATATTTATGGAAAAATAAAAAGCTGCTTAGTAGTCAGTTAGATCTCCTGTTATATAGTAAACAATACACGCAATGAAATAGTCCCAAAATGTGTATTGTTAACAACATCTGCAACTATAATGTAAAAAGTTAACTATTTGTAAAGTTCAATAAATGAAATGTTTGACTAGAGTCTCTGCGTGTATTTGTTATTCACAGGTGGCTATGTCGTGCCTGGCTGCAGTGGTGCGTTTCCTTGAACTGCTGTCTGATGAGTCCAACTTCAACTCCTTCAGTCTGACCACTCTGGACTTGGGTCAGTACATGAGGCTGGACAATGCTGCAGTGAGGGCTCTTAACCTCTTCCAGGTCAGTGACAGGAACAATGTCGAGCCATGCATGCATGGAGCGTGTACGGGACCTGTGGGACCTCCCACTTTGAAACTCTATTATGGAGCTAGAGCTAGCTTCATGTGTAGAATAAAGAGGGGTAATCGATGTTCTCATTTAACACTCGGCAATAAAGCAGATAACTCTCTGCATAGCTTAGCATTAAGACAGGAAACAGGGAAAATGGCTAGCTTGGCTCATTCTGAACGTAATAAAATCTGCCTACTAACGCTTTTTAAAGCGCACAAATTAACACCGTATATCTTGTTAGTTCAATACAGAAGTGTAACAACGACCATTTGGGGTTTTATGGGGGCGTTACGAAATGACCAGGTGCAGTCGACCCCCTTTCCAGTCTTTATGCTAAGCTAAGGGAATTGCTTCGTATTTATGGTACAGACACAAGGGTGGTATTGATCTTCTTATCTAACTGTCAATAGATTAGCAAATAAGCCTTTTTCCCAAAATGTATAACTCTTCCTTTAAATAACAAAAGCTAAAGTAACACTAACCTTATCCTTTGGCTCTGTCAATAAAGAAACCGAGAACACTGCTTTCCAAACCGAGAACACTGCCTGCCAAACGTATGTTGTGACAATACCCCGACAGGCTACGCAGTTCACATTATTTGACCTGTTTTTGTTATTTTTGTTTCTGTGACAGCGGAATAGTTTCTGCATTTTTATAGCCTGAGTCTGAGGCTCTTCTTTTGCTGCTGTGGACACATTTTGGTATAGATGTCATGGGATGTCTTTTGTAGATGCAATGTAAAAGTGTATCATATGTTGTTTTGGGCTTTTGTTCCCAGGGATCAGCAGTAGTATGTGCTATAGAAGCCATGTGAGATATTATTCATCAATACATTTTACAGGCTTGGAAACAAGTTATGTTAAATTTATCCTCCAGGGATCGCCTGACGACACCAGTGGAGCTCATTCATTGGCCGGTCTGTTGAACAAGTGCCGTACGCCGCAGGGTCAGCGGCTGGTCAACCAATGGATCAAACAACCACTCATGGACAAAACCAAAATAGAAGAGAGGTAATACAAACCATCAACCTCAAATACTTCTACTAGAGATGTTTCAGCTAAAATAAAGAAGGTCTGATTCTTTCTTACTGAACTCTATTCTTTGGCCAAATCGGTTGTTGCAGCATCCTTCATGAATCACAGTGAAGCATTTAACTTCATGAGTGAGTGATTTGTCTGTGAATATGAAAAATAATTAATTGACAGACATTGGCCTAAAAAGAGAGTCCCTAAACTTTTACACTAACAAAACTGTTATCTCCCCCCTTTACTAGCAAAGAGTGGTGTACAAAAAATACAGGTAGCAGCTTCTCAAGTATAGCCGGCACTTTGGTCAGTGATAAAATGACAAAACGTTGCCAGGCAGAGATGGAAATTAACACCAGCCAAATGCGGGTGGATTTTCGGTTTGGCTGCCAAATGTCTGAAGGCTACCCGCCACATTGGATGGTAAAGGTATTCGTCCTATAATTTCTGTTTGACGGTAATTCGCAGCAGACCGGCGTTCTTGTTTGTTGTGTCGCACTTAAATTGGTCCCCAATGTACCAAGGTATCTAAAATTGTGTAACGCATGGATTGGTTGTTGTTTATGTTCTTTTCGTGTTACTCCAATGTTTGATTGGCGTTCAGAGGGTGGGTGTTAGGCGACAAGAGTCAGGAGGGGAGAGGGTAGCCGCTTTCGTGCGGAGATGCGCGTGGAAAGAACATCCGCATTTTTGTCGCATTTACTTCATACTGAACAAAAGTTTGCAGCTTTATCTCGTGTGAAAAGGCCTTCATCCCGCAACCATGTGTGCTTTCATACAGCGGTCCGGCTTTACAGAAACCAGCGGCGTGCCGCGGGATGTCGGCTGTGACTTTTCCCAAACGGATCATTACGTCTTTCTGTCTCTGTCTGTCACTAACTTTCTCTGCTCAGAGGCGGATAAAATCTGCTCCATAGCCATGATAAAATGGAGCGGGCCGGTAGATTGGTGCAATAACCCGTGAAATAAGGCAGCGTGAAAGCTGCTAGTGTTAGGAGCTAATTACAAAAGTTGTAGTGTTTTTAGCTGGTAGTTGGTGGGCCAGTCAGTGTCTGACGCAGAGGCAGATCTTCTAATGGTCCTGCTGTCCTCACCTGAGATGAAGGAGAATGATCCATAGGCTGGATAAAAAATGTTGATCCCACAAAACCTGTGATGCTGTGGCACCAGGTCTCTGTTACCTCTTTTCCACCAAAAAAGAACTGCTTCGGAACTAGTGCTGGTTCAAAGTTGGTTCAAAGTTGGTTCAACTTGCGAACCTTCTCAGAACCCGTTTGTTTTTCCACTGACCAGAGAGCCCAGCGAACGACGTCACTACGTCACTGTGTACGTGGTAAAAGAACGGTTCTAGTCCAGCAAAGAGTTGGTGCCGCTTTGGAACCAG
>JAPMOB010235418.1:0-16021 GCA_029875015.1 Lepomis gibbosus | reverse complement strand
GTTGAATGTGCACCTCGCTTACAGATGGAACATTTCACAAAAGTAGCATTTACTGCAGGGCTCTTGTGCTATTTTACATGAAATTGCAAACAGGTGTTTGTGTGGTTTGTCTCTAAACTGTTATACAGGACGGCACACCGTGTCCCTAATTTTGGTTTATCACATAATGATCAGTGTGTTCATTATGCCCCAGAATGAGAGACCAAATTTGTCATTTGGGTCTTGGACTGAAAACCAAAAAACCTGGGAGCAGTAGTTTTTTAATTACCTTTTCATAACGACAGTTATTCTCTCTCAGGTAGCAGCAATGTGAAATGTGAAAAAATCCTATTATTACTCTCCCTCTTGTGTATAGATACTTAGTTTCATCAGCCTGGGTCTTTGGACTTAGTGTTGTGTATTTGTTGGCTGATTAAGACCACGTAGCGTGAAATGTCACGTCACTTTTAGCTTCAACTTAATCATATGGAATCGTAGCGTGTGGAATCTACTTGAACCTGTCTGAACCTTTGATATGTTTTGTTAGCATGTACAGTGTTGCCAGTACTGAGATGCCAGTATTACTTTTTATGTATTGGCTGCCCTGCAGTGCTAGTTTTCTAGGCAGTAAATGCAAATAATGTTTGCAAAAATGTTTATTTTTTGAGGATTCCAGACAACTCTAGTCCTTATAGTGTGTGTGTGTGTTTGTGTGTGATTCATGACAAGAATGAAATATTCTGTCAATCATCAGAAAATTTATCAGTGACAATTTTGATAAAGGCATAGGTCTATAAAATGCCATACAATTGGTTTCAGCTTCTCAAATGGAAGAATTTCTTGGTTTTGCAATGCACATTTTGTTCTACATTTTGTTTTTTGGTTTCTGTAAATATCAGAACAGTCTAGACATGCTCTTTTATGAAAAGCACTCTGAGATAACTGTTGTTGTGATTTTACGCTATATAAGTAGAATTGAATGTAAAATAATAGCAACGGTAGTGATAATTCAAATATCAATTAAAGAGTAATAATAATAATGATGATGATCAGGGCAGCGGGTGTCGTGCAGCAACATGGTGGCAGAAGGTGGTTTGCAATCATAGATCCAGACTCTACGGCTCTGGTGGCAGAAATACCTGCTGAAACGGGACAACTTTAGGGGGGTTTTTTGTTAATAAATTGATAATGGAAGTGATCATTCCTCACTGTTCTGTTTTTTTTCCTCTGTGTTCAGTGGGTTCAGCTGTATGTGTCAGTGGCCAGGGAGCGTGTCCAACCATCAAACACTGCAACATCAGTGACTGTGAGAACGTAGGACTGTACATTACAGATCATGCGCAGGTAAAAATGACTTTCCCCCCTTAGTATTAACACTAATGGTGTTCCTTAAATGCACAAACATACAGACACAAATCTGCTTCTTACTCAAGAGTCTTGTCTGTTGCAGGGCATTTATGAAGACAATGAAATCAGCAACAATGCGCTAGCAGGAATTTGGGTGAAAAACCACGGTAATCCCATCATTAGACGTAACCACATCCACCACGGACGAGATGTTGGAGTGTTCACCTTTGATCATGGCATGGTAAATACACGTCACAAAGCTTTACTCCACATCAGACTAGGACTGTGTGATATGGCAAAAAAAAATCATTTCCCGATAATGATATATATCCCTATACAGAACGTTTTCTGTAAATTCATTGAAATATGGCATTTCCAACTGTAACTCAGGATATTTCTCTGCATTATAAAGGTTGGGGTAACTTAGAAGGGAGAAATCCAACACCATGACAAATATCATGATAGAGAGAACAACGACACAGCAAGTAGTGTAACTAATGTTAGGTGTGGATTAGCAAACTGACGCTACTTGCTGCTGCAAACCTGACACAAGATGGGAAGACATAGCAGCACCGGACAGCGACGCTCACTGCTCTCCTGCTGCTACAGCTAACATCACAACAGCATGTATTGTTGAACTATAACGTAGCTGTATGTCTGTGGGCATGTCCTTTAACATTACCTGACTGACGCACACATCACAGCTGGCACTGCTGGATAGTGTTGTGTGGTTCGTCCATTATATTTAATACAATTTCTTCTCCCCAACACTGGAATGTGTGGAAGACCAGACTGCAGTGAAGTTAGTTTCAAGTTGGATATTTGTTTTATGTTGGACTTTGGTTAAATGTCTAATTCAGCGTAAAACTAACTTCACCGCAGTGCGTAGCGCCATTCCCTCACCATAATACTACGGTAAAGCGTGGAATTTGCGACATAACAATATAAACGATGGAGCATAAATGGAAATGATCGTCAAACGATATATATCGTCATATCGCACAGCCCTATCACAGACCGTCTAATTTGTCAACTTCTCCGTGTTCCAGGGTTACTTTGAGAACTGTAACATCCATCGGAACCGTATAGCAGGCTTCGAGGTGAAGGCCTATGCCAACCCCACAGTGGTGCGTTGTGAGATCCATCACGGACAAACGGGAGGCATCTACGTCCATGAGAAGGGCCGGGGACAGTTTATAGAGAATAAAATCTATGCCAATAACTTCGCCGGGGTGTGGATCACGTCCAACAGTGACCCGACGATACGGTGAGGATACGTACTCCACACGAGGGGGGCACATGTAGGAAACCTATAAAGGGACACAGGTTATTTGGGTGGGGGTTGGGTGCTCAACCACATTTTAATGGAGACTGCTAAATATGTAAAATTCAACATGGCTGACATTGATATGGAGCATCAAGAATATACATGCATGTCTGTGTCTGTAATTTGATTGCACCATTGTTTTGTCCATGTGAGTTTATTCTAAGATGTCTTTGTCTGTTAGATGACTGTTTTTTTTCTTTTTTTTATTTCCAGGGGAAATGCTATATTCAACGGTAACCAAGGAGGGGTGTACATATTCGGAGATGGACGGGGTTTGATAGAGAGTAACGATATCTATGGTAATGCCTTGGCGGGAATCCAGATCCGAACCAACAGCTGCCCCATTGTACGGCACAACAAGATCCACGACGGGCAACATGGGGGCATCTATGTGGTAAATACACTCTTCCATTTACCAGCAGATATAACATTTCTGTATGGTCAAATGTAACTCTTTTCCAGCAAGTACAGATTGTTTTTCAGCTTTCAATAAAAGCTTAAATGGGCCCCTGTTAGAATTTTTTGACAGCTGCTCCTGTTTTTGTGTTTTAGCATGAGAAAGGCCAGGGGGTGATTGAGGAGAACGAGGTTTACAGCAACACACTGGCTGGAGTCTGGGTGACCACAGGGAGCACTCCTGTCCTTCGCAAGAACCGCATCCACAGTGGCAAACAGGTGAAGTGAACTTAAACACTGTCCAACATAACCCATGTGAAACAAAAGGAAAAAATTAATAGAAAGAAAAATCTCATTAAAATTCCTGTTAAATGATAAACAGCGGTAACATTTTGATATGCATGATAACAATACTGTAGATGGAAGTATTAAACCAATGAACAATTAAAGCCATTCAAACTTTTAATTTCTAAATCTCAGTCTCTGAAAAGATCTGGCTATATTTTCGCAGATAATCAAAGTTAGGGGAGCACAAGTAAGATGCCATATATACTTAGAAACACACAGAAGTTGTACTGCAGAATGCACTTTTACTTGCGTTTTGTGAGTGAACAGGAATATTCTGTTATTCTTGGCAACAGGGAGACAGAGCGTGTTTATTTTAGCCATTGAAAGTATGATTAGCACCCGAGCTACTCCATTTATGTAAAAGTAAGATAAGATGAGCCTTTATTGATTCTCACAGGGGGTAAACATTGGATCGCATTTTTCCAAAAATCCAATGTGAGAATACATAAAACAATAATTTCACTTATCTAAGTTCACTAATACTCCAGCAGTGTTTAGTTTGCGCAGCATTCCCAATGTTTCACAGAACATTTACTCCTACTATTGTCTACTTATCTGATCTTTTCTTATGTTTATTCAGTGTTGTAATCTTTTTCTCTTTTAGGTTGGTGTGTATTTCTATGACAATGGGCATGGTGTGTTGGAAGACAATGATATCTACAATCACATGTACTCTGGTGTACAAATCAGGTATAGATTGCCATTCAGCAGTGTATTCACTATATGTATTAAATATGAGAACTTTTAAACCAGATGATTCTTCATAAAAGGTTTAGCACGTTCCAGATTTTTATTTTAATTCAAATAACTCTTGACAGGACGGGAAGCAACCCAAAGATCAGGCGCAACAAGATATGGGGAGGCCAGAATGGAGGGATTTTAGTCTACAACTCAGGTCTGTATTTCTCACTGCCACACTCTGTCACACATGTAATGTGTGTGCACTCGTACGCCTGACACCACTGTTTAATATAACAGGTCTGGGCTTCATTGAGGACAATGAGATCTTCGATAACGCTATGGCCGGGGTGTGGATCAAGACGGACAGCAACCCCACGCTGAGGCGAAATAAGATTCATGACGGCAGAGATGGAGGCATCTGCATCTTCAATGGAGGCAGAGGTACTTTAACACAATCTGTTACGTCTTCAAACAAAACAGCCAGATAATTTAGAAAACAGCACATAGCTTCTGAAATGTTCTTCTGTTTGGTTGATATGTCTGAAACTTAATAGTGCAATCAACCTATTGAATGTGAGCATTTAGCTTCACGTAGTAGAATTAGGGCATTGATGTTTGTTCCTTGTAATTTAGCTCGTGTATATCCACAGCTTGAACTATAAAGCCTTTTTCTCTGCAGGGCTGCTGGAAGAGAATGACATCTTCAGGAACGCTCAGGCTGGCGTGCTGATCAGCACTAACAGCCATCCGATACTCCGCAAGAACCGCATTTTTGATGGCTTCGCCGCAGGTTAGTTTTTTTGAAAATCAACTCCATATGAGCGCAACTGACATCTCCGTTTATATCTCCTTTTGGTGCTGATTTTTGTTCGTCTTCACCAGGTATTGAAATCACTAACCACGCCACCGCCACGTTGGAGGGCAACCAAATCTTCAACAATCGCTTTGGAGGTCTGTTTCTAGCCTCTGGAGTCAACGTCACCATGAAAGGTAAACAGCTGCTTTGTGTAAATTAAAGTTTTTGCCTGGTTACAAGATGGGTTTATCTGCTTTTTGATCACTTTGCCTTGTTAACTTTCTGTCCTTCCTCTCTCAAGACAACAAGATTCTGAATAACCAGGATGCCATTGAGAAGGCAGTGAGCAGAGGACAGTGTCTCTACAAGATCTCCAGCTACACCAGTTACCCCATGCACGACTTCTACAGGTAAACTGGGTCAGATAAAAGTTTCAGAATGATTTTGGTACGTTTAAGTAGAGCTGAAATGTTAAGTCTATTGAGACAAAATGAACTATTTTGATAGTCGACTAAGGTTGTTTTTTTGTTTTTTAAACCCTAGTTCCAGCGTCCAGTTGTCAGTTGCTGTCTTTGTCTTACGTAATGGTTAATAAATATTAAATAGTTTCGGACAGTTGGTCAACAAAACAAGAAGTTTGAAGACTTTGGATGTATCACAAGGTTCTGATAGCTACACATTGGAAATTGTGATGGTCATTTTTGAAAGTTTTCTGACATTTTGTAGACCAAACAAAAGATCAATCAAGAAAATAATCAGCAGATTAATCGATAATGAAAATAATTGTTGGTTTACTGCCCTACATTTAAGAAACTGTTAATTTAAAAAATGGTTAAAAGCCTCATTGTTTTACGTAAATGAAAACGTCAAATTTGTCTTTCGCCTCTCTAGATGTCACACCTGTAATACAACAGATAGGAACGCCATCTGTGTAAACTGCATCAAAAAATGCCACCAAGGGCACGATGTAGAGTTTATACGGCACGATCGGTAAGGCAGTTTCAGTTCCTTTCTCCCATTTATTTCTGATGACCTATTTATTTTTGACTTGCGGGGGGGCGGCAATGAAAATCATATTTTTCAGCTTGAAAAACGCCATTTGCAGGTCAACCACTCGGTGGTTTAACTGTCTTGAAGGGTAGTTGAACATTTTCGTTCACTAATTTAAGGACACTTGTTCATAATCCCCGCTATCTGTTCCCTCTAGGTTTTTCTGTGACTGCGGAGCAGGGACGTTGTCCAACCCGTGCACACTGGCCGGAGAGCCCACACACGACACAGACACTCTGTATGACTCAGCGCCGCCCATCGAATCCAACACGCTGCAACATAACTGAAGGCATCCTGTCTAATTACACTCTCACATAAGCATATAAACACATCACATTGCACACAGCCATGCATTTACACACACATACATACACGCAGTTACATACACACATCCCCCTTGCAGCCATAAGGACCCAGAGAGACTCTGTGATTGCGGCGCTCTCAGACGGGCTTGAGGTGAAAGAGGCTGCAGAGGAAGCAGCTTCCTGCCCACTGCAGTCAGACACGCTGCAGCGGAGGCAGACTCCACTAGAGAGAGCAGTGGAGCTGAGTGTAGACTTGACAGAACGGCCACAAGAGATTCCTCACTCGAGTATTTCTTATTGCAGTCTGTAGACAAGGAGAAAATGGGAAGAGAAGGGCTGCAGAGGAGCTTTCGAGGCCCGCACCCTTTTGGCAGCGTGTGAAGTCCCCCCCCCACCCCACCCTCTCCAGGTGTTAATACTCGGCTCCCGGCCCTCTTCTTCTTCCTCTTTAAGAACTGCTCTCAAAAGAGGCTTCCTGCTTCCTCGCAGCTGCCTTCCCCATTGGCTGCCCAGCCAGTTGTAACTAGGCAACGGATGGGCGGATGTTGCTCTGTTGTGCGTGGATAAAGAGCAAGATTGTGTGTGTGATGGAGCACTTGGGCTTTTTTTTTTTAAAATGTTCTGATCAATGGATTTTATTTCAATGCTTTCTCATGTAGTTTTGTATTTTCAAGCAAAAAGCTGACTGTATTTGAATGTCTTTTATTTTATTATATATTATTATTATAATTATTATTTTTCTTTGGTTAGCGTCCCTTCTCCCACCCCAACACCCGGGCAAACCGCAGAAACTCAAATGTCCCAGTGGTGAAGTTCTTTCTGTGAAAGAGAATCTCGTTTAAACACTACAAACCCTCTCCAGTATATTAGTTTAAACGGCAGGTGGAGGGGCTCCACAGTTGTATAAAGGTGTGTATGTGAGTGTGTGTATATGTGTTGTGTACAGTGAAAGTTGTGAGGGTGTGTGTGTGTATATGTTTATAAGTTGATGCAGTCAGTGTTTTGTGGAGAGGGTTTCAATAGGAAGTGTCAGAGCTCCTTTTGAACTGGAACTGAAGAGTCATTCTGCAGCCTCCCCCCACCCCCAAGTCCTCCCCCCTTCTCTCCCCCGTGTATCGTGGTGACTGTGGCTCCTCATGCAGCCTGAATTGTATGCATGTACCATAACATCTAGACTTAATATATTGTGAAGTATTCAATAACCATTATGTAGATGCTAGTTGGAATTCAAAAAGGGGTATACTTTCTTAGAAAGACAAAAAGAAAACAGGAAACTGGCCATTTCTAAGAAAATAAAACTTTATTAGATCAGAGGTGTCTGTCATTAAATTCACATCCAGCAGGATTGCCTGGTTTTATAAAGCAAATGAAGGTGAAGGCAAGTAACTACCCCCAAAACATTTGCAGCTACTGATATTCTGTCACTGCAGGTCCAGATTAAGTTAAGAAACCTGTAGAGTGATGAAATTTACACATGCATTAGTAAGAGCAACTTATTTCACAATGAAACTGTCATTCAGACAAAATAGGCATTTTTCTGTAACAGATGCTCTTTTGGGTGACGCTGGTTTTACAGCATCTGTATTCATGTGACTTTTGCCAAACTGAGGGTGTTGCTTGGAGAAATTTAAAACCTTAACTGTTTGAGTTGCAACACAGCTTTTCAGTCACAATATGTAGGAAACTTATTGATCTTATAACATGAAACAGGTTGTGCTCAAAACCCTAACAACAAAAAAAATGCAAATCTTTGGATCTTCAAGAGTTTACAGTTGCATTTAACCAAACTTTCAGTAGACTTGCATCTATTTTTAATATAGTATGTCTTTTTGCTTCTAAAACAGGCAATTAAATATCCAGATGGTTGGTGATTCATTTTCTTTAACTATGCACTAATTGTTTCAGCTCTGATTTTCAGTAAGCTGTATCATATGAAAGTTGCTTCTGACAAAACAGGTATTGAAGTTCTCAAAATTATTTTAGCTGCCTACATTGCAGACATCTGGTTTGGATTATAAAGTCTACACTGCAGTTCAAAAGGTTTTCCAGTTATTTCAATGTTGTACTTGGTAGTAAAGGGGGTAGTTCAGTCAGTCATATACTGGACACAGGTATAATTTAAAGGTGGTCAGTTGGACCAAATGCATTTTAAGGTATCATGCTCAGTTACATGGACAGAACATGTTGGCCTGCACACATTTAAAGGAAAATAAGGAAAACAAAAGTTAGGATAATGGTTTAATGTTTGTTTTAATTTCATGCAAAGAAGCAACAATTATCAAACAGCACTTCCAGGAATATTTTTTATTGAAAAAAACTATACAATATAAGAGCTTTAGTGTGGTTTCCTACAGTATATGAACTCTGCCTGTCATGATGAACACACAAATGCAAGTCTAAAAATCAAGCTGTTTTTGCAGGCACACAGCGTGCAAGGATCTCCGTGATGTACGTGTTATTTTTGACAACAAGCTCCTGCTTCATTCTCCTGAGCTCCGCCTTCACCTCTTCCTCACTCATGGTGGCAACAGAAAGTGACTTTGCCTTCTCCAGGAAGTCCTTGATCAGGTTCTCCCCCACCTGAAGGACACGCAGAACATCAGTTTTAGAAGCAGATCAGAAACTCAGTTAAGATTTGTATTTCTGTTTTTTTTACAAAACAACTGAAATGAATGAGCTAATTAAAGAAATATGTAATCCTTCAACTGAAGGTAGTTGACAATTTTGAGGTACTTGACTAGTCCAAGGATTTAAACAGTAAAGCCGGGAATCCACCATGTTACGGCTGCGCCACGGTTTTGTTCAAAATCCACTGGAAGCGTCTTAGCAACCCACATTACTGACTTGTTTGTCATTTTCGTGCTTCTACTACTTTCTAAACATAACTCCGGGCTGCATTTCCAACAGGAAGCATTTCAGAATCCTTCCTGATTTTGCTGACATGTTTAGATTTTGTTGATTTGGTTATTAGTTTTTTCATTTTGTGCTTCTACTATGATTAAGTAGGCTACGTAATCTAAGTGGATTTACAGACATTAATTTGTGACGGACGCTGGAGATAATGATATCCTCAAGTGTAAGACTAGGGCTGGGCGATATGGCCAAAAATGTTACCACGATAAGTTTCATCATTTGATATCGATAATTATCACATCATATTATAAGTTTAAAGGCTGATTTTTGCTCCTGAGTGAACGTTGAAGAAAGCAGATGGTTAATTGTGGTTTGTAACTATCCATTATGGTCAGAACTTGACAAACACTTAATGCTAAACAGTCAATCACTTAACAAATCTGAGGTAGTACATTCAAAAAATTTATTAAATCTGTTCCTGCTGTGCACTGTGAATTTCTTGTTTTATTTATGTTATTGAGGAAAGTTATAATGCGATAATGATTGTTTTACTGCCCAGCCCTACTTTAAGACACACTGAATCTGAAGTGGTATAATTACGGTGCCATTTACGGTACCGGTATTTTTAATGGTACATGGTCTTTATTTGTATAGCGCCTTTCTAGTCTTTGTGACCACTCAAAGCTCTCTAGACTACGTCATATTCACCTATTGGGAACACATTTACACACCAATGGCACTTAGGGTCTTGCCCAAGCACACTTCTGACATGGGGACTGGCGGAACCGGGGATTGAACCACCAACCTTCCAGTTAGTGTACGATCGCTCTACCTCAAGTCACAGCCTCCCTACTTTTTACTATACTGTCATTTATTACCTGTTTATACACAATCTTCTAATTATGAGTGCCCACAGGAGGAATTATAGCTGTTGAATTATTAAACTGCTTTTAACTACATTAGTGTTATAAATAATTTATTCAAATGTTTACACACTGCTTATAAATGCTCGACCCACTCGTCACCTATGCAGACAGCTTATGAGGTCATTGTGCTCCATATGTGATCCATATAGCTACGTTGTGATGACAGCAGGATACTGGAAAATTGCGCCCTACTTGTTTGTCTGTCCGCAGTCTCTTAGCCTCAGGCTCCTCCTCCTGCTCGGACTTCTCCCCTCCAGGTTCCTGGAACTCCTCCAGCTCCTCCGCCTTCTCCTTTGCCATGGCAACCACAGATGGTGGGAAGCAAGCCAACTCGGCAACGTGGATCCCAAAACTCTGGTCACACACACCTGAACACACAGTTTGGAGACTTTATAGCGCTGACTGAATCACACTACAGCTGAAACTTGAAACTTAATTTGAAAATTAACTCAAGGTCCACAGCCTTCTCTGCTTAGTTTCCTGATTCTAGTTTTACATCAGTCAACAAAAGAAATACATTGTTTGACATCTTGAAAGTAACTACTTGTACTTTTACTTAAGTAGAATATTCGATTATTAATATTATCTATATACGACATAGTGGCTGTTGCTTGACGCAGTGCGGTCATCCACTTATCAGGTTAGTGGGCCAGACACTGAATCCCAAATTGCTCCCAGTGGCTTTTCCATCAGTGTGACCTTAGCCTCTGCCATCAGTGTGACTACAAATGTGTTGAGTGTAAAAACACCTTGATCCGTACAACAACAAAATAAAAAAAACTAGAAATGTAAAGACAACAATTTATGGTTTTACAGGGGTTCTGTGCTTGACTGTTCATCTACTACTAGCCTGGCAACTTCACAGTAAAGACAGTACTCCTGGAAGTAACTGCGTCTGGCCAGGAAATAACCCCATGTAAAACTACACCTTTTTGTTTGTCTGGATTAACTGTTAATAAGTGAGCTTTGGAGGTGCTGGTAGGCTAATTTTGTTACCTTTTCAGAGAGCCTGGCAAGCCGTTTCCCTCCCCCCATTTTTTAGTCTTTTTGCTAAGCTAACTGTCAGCTGACTGAAGCTTCATATTTCACAGATGTTTTAGACATGAGAACAAAACTGCATTAACTGTTAATAAAACCATGTGTGGACGTTTGTTGTCCGCTGACCTGGTTTGACTCTGTACAGCATGGTGAGTGTGTTGTGGGAGGTCAGGGCTGTGACATGCAGGTTGTGGACTGAGGGCTGCTGTGCTGCCAGCGCCGTCAGCTCATGGAAGTGAGTGGCAAACAGACAGAAGCAGCCGATATTGGAGGCGATGTGCTCGCTGATGGCCCAGGCCAGACCGAAGCCATCGTATGTAGACGTGCCTCTGCCGAGCTCGTCGATTATGATGAGGGAGTTTCCCGTGGCCGAGCTGGAGGGGTAAAGCAGGGATGATGAGAAAAATCTTTGTTTAGTGAAGCTGTAAATGAGCCTGTGTGTTGACTTCTTACCGTAGAATGGCAGCAGTCTCCAACATCTCTGACATAAAGGTAGACACTCCTTTGACCTGGCTGTCTCCCGCTCCCACCCTGGCCAGGATGCTGTCAATCACGCTAAGCTCCGCCTTCTCGCATGGCACAAAACAGCCGATCTGAGCCATCAGTGCGATCACACCTACCTGCCGAATAAATGTCGACTTGCCGCCCATATTTGGTCCTGCAGACAAAAAACAGGAGAATTGTAGACAGAGTACCATGTGTGATGGTGAGGTCCAAAATTTACCCACAAATTACAGTAAATGCTTAAAGCTGTGTTTTCCCTTCAAGTTACCTTAAAAGATCATCTGTTTATTCAGCTTTTGGCATAATTTCATGTGTTCCCTTTTCATGTATTAAAAATTACCTCGTTGTAGCACTTTGCAGCCAATTAGTTCCAAAAAAGAAACTAAACTTAAAAATAAGATTATAAAAGTCTCTTTTGCACATTCCTGTATGTGTTTCTAGTTTCCCCTGCATCTGGAGAACTGTGAAGATTAGGTAAATTACAACATTTGCAAATGTAAAACAGACAGCTGCAAGTGAAAGTCAATTTTCGCCAACAATAATTTTGGCACTTTGAGGAAATTGATGTTCACTGTAGAACTGCATAATCGCTTCAAACCTGTTATTATATAGAAGCTCTTCTCTCTCTGGACGAAGGTGATGTCGTTTGGTATGAAGGCGGTGTCTGCGTCCGTCTCCATGCAGGGATGTCTGGCCTGCTGCAGCTCCATACGCCTGCAGCCATCCGCCAATAGGTGGGGCCGAACATACGGCACAGGAGCAGAGACTGACGCCACGGAAAAACTCACCACACCGTCCAGCTGCGCTATCACGTCGCTCAGCGTTTGGAGGGGATCCACATAACCTGGTGAATAAAGAGTTCAACACAAGAAACTGCAGTGCAAGTGCCAAAATGACTGATATTTGATTTTTAAAAATGCCATTCTTCGAGTCATTTAAAAGTTCAATGCACTGTAGAGTTTACCGATCTTGTGAATTAAATCAACTACTTAATGTCACATAAAAGATCATAGTTTTTCTTCTGTCTGTCAAACCAATGTCATGCTGTTGAGAAAGTAAGCAGCATGTGATGAGATGCCTCACCTGAAGCAATGCTGATGATCTCTTTCACGATGGCATTCTGGGCCTCCTCATACTCCTCCCTGTTCTTGGTGTACTCCTCATTTAGAGAGCTCAGTTTACTGTAGACATGTGAAAGTGCACATGAATGAGAAAACAGACCATCAGCTGACAGGAAGAGCTGGGTTATCAGAGGCTGACATTAGGTGTGTGACACACAGTGAGACGGACCTGTTAGTGAAGCGCACTCCGTTCTTCTGAACATCTAGGGTGGTGAATTTCTTGTTGTTCCTCAGACTCTTCTCCTCCTTGCAGGTGACTCTCAGGTAAAAGCCAAGCATGGCGTTTGACTCCAGCTTCACTGTCTTACCAGCATCCAGACCTGAAAAGACAAAATGACCATGATGAGCTCAAACTGACATTCAAACATCCAAATATAAAACTCCACCTGGCCATACAGATTCTGCCATTTTTCTGGGCACAGGTCAGTGTAGCAGGCTTTGCTTGATGATTGAGCAACCAAACAATTAATTGGGAAAAGTGCACTTGAAGGGCCAGTTAGATGCTGCTGTGGTCCTCTTCAGTACTACTAACAACAGGCTGTCTGCCCATGATATTTAGGCTACAGTGGAAATTAGTTAACCGTAACACTGACACTTTGGCTGATATCAGTTGGACAACAATTTCGTCACATAATAAACATTAATATGTGGCCAATTTGTTGTATATTGACTTTGAGGCAATGTTTAGTTATCATATGAACATACTTTTATCACTTTGCCAAAGTATGCACTCTAAAATTAAGACCTGAAACAAATCTTTACTTGCCACATTCAGGTTTTTAAATTTTAGTCTTTTACTGGGAGGCATCGGAAGCAATTTGGGGTTCAGTATCTTGCCCAAAGAGCTGGGATATCAAACCTGCTGATCTTAAAGAGACCAGAGTAAAATAATTTTAATATATTGATCAGTGTCTAATCAAGCCTGAGTTGGAGGGATCTGAATATCTCACCACATTCAAAACAAATGATTTTACTTCATATGATTGAGTTGCTTCACATGGTGTGAGTAGTTACCTAGTTCCCGGGCTGCGCTGTTCAGCACTGCCTGCATGCTATTTTCCAGCGTGTCCATCTTTTCTCTCAGCTCACTCAACACTGGATCAAACGACGCCTTCACCAGGAACTCGTGGTGCTCAATCTTTTTTTACATGCAAGAAAATATCCATGTAAACAACATATAGAACTGATAATGTGCAAACGTAATGTACAGAACAATAATTTTACATTGTACATGTTTACAGAAATACTAAAGAAAAAGACCTGGTTCATGTCCAGCGTGGTTTCAATCATCTCCTGGTACTTAGCAAAGTCATTCTGCAGGTCTCTGAGCGGAGACAGGAACACTGCCTCCAACAGAACCTCGTAGCTACCTACAACACACATACAAGAAAAAATAGGTAGTGTGCACGTACGGTGACTTAATGTACTGTACAGTATGCATGCAGGCTTTTAATACATCTAAATCAAGTTGCCAGTTTATCAGTTACACCACCAGTCATCACTCCAATTTAAAATCCAAGTGCTATATGACATGATACTGCCTGTGTGCAGGCAAGTACTTCCAGTCTAAACTATAAGCTAAGCTAAGCTAAGCTAATGACCTCTTGGCTGTGGCTCCATAATTAACATACAGAAGTGAGTGTACGAATATTCTCATCTAACTCTTAGCAGAACAGCAAATAATCCTTTTTCCCAAAAACATTAATCGTTTAAATACTCTCTCTGATAACAACAAAAATCACTGCTAAGATTTACAAACGACCTGGCATGATGGATAACACCATGCAAGCTGCTTTTAGCACTTAAATGGATGTCTAAGCTTCTATGAAACCAATACAGCAAAAACTGGCTCAGGAACATTAAAGTTGGACTGTTTGTTTCAGGATTAGAATTTGGCTCTAGGCAACACCCAGTCTTTAGAGATATGCGGTTAAGTATCAGCAGTGCAGGCTGGTGGTAGCAGTTTGAGGAGGAGCTATACACCACTACAAAAGGTGTACCTAATAAACTGGCATTTCAGTGTACAATACATGCATACATAGTATTAACTGCAGCTTTGTGTGTACCTGAGTATTTCTCCAGGGCTGTGACGAGGGCAGGGATGTGGCTCACGGCCTGGTGGACACGGTAGCAGTCTTGCAGTGTTGCAGTGTGACGGAGGAACTTCTTGGCCAGACGGTGAAGATCAGGGAACCGCCGCAGCAAGTCCTCCTGACAGGTCTGCCTGAGCTCAGAGTCGCACACAAAACTCTCCACCAGGTCCAGCCTGTACACACACAATCCCAAACACACAAAAAATGTCACAAGTATCTTTAATCCATCTCATAGTTGTCAAGGAATTTCACTCTGGACCAGTGTTTTACCTGCACCTACTATAATTCAATCAAGCAAAACAATAAAATGATACTATATTCAAGTTATTTCAAAGAACAATGTAGAAATTGGGGATGATCCGAATCCTTTAATAAAGGGATATCTGCTGATACACTTTTTGATCCATTACTTGCATTTCCCTAAATCCTGACTAAATATGTATATGACATACTGAAATTACAGCCGTAGCTACTAAATCTTCACCTTATCTTTCACAAATCTCAAGACTCCGGCGGCAGAAAACATGTTAAAACAGTTTACTTTTGGCCTGCCATCAAATAATAAGCATCAGTTAATATGAACTCTGGACAGGGGTGGAAATTAACTTTTTGGCTCACCTGCCAAGTTGGCAGGTAGATAAATATAATCCACCGGCCAAACATATTTTTTACCAGCCAAAATAATAAATTGCCTTTTGTGTCACATATACATTTGTTTCTGTCCTTTAAATTGAGATAATAAGGTATTATGTCAAGTACAAACTAAAAAAAGAGGCCAGAGTGAAAAATAATATTATTGCTATTAAATGCACTTAAAACATAACAATAAATTGTTTAAAAACTTACAAAATTTATCATTCCACTTAAATCTTATCACTGCTCACTCTTATAAGGCTTTATCACTTTCTACAGTTACCCTCTTCTGGCCTCCTGGATCTCACAAGCCCCTTTTCCACCAAAGCATTTTGAGAGCCGGTTCGGAGCCGGTGCCTACTTGCGAACCAGTTCTTTGTGTTTCGACAGCCAAAGAACCGGTTCTCGGCCAGGAAAACTGGTTCCAAAGCGGCACCAACTCTTTGCTGGACTAGAACCGTTCTTTTACCACGTACACAGTGACGTAGTGACGTCGTTCGCTGGGCTCTCTGGTCAGTGGAAAAACAAACGGGTTCTGAGAAGGTTCGCAAGTTGAACCAACTTTGAACCAACTTTGAACCAGCACTAGTTCCGAAGCAGTTCTTTTTTGGTGGAAAAGAGGTA
>JAPMOB010235416.1:0-14777 GCA_029875015.1 Lepomis gibbosus | reverse complement strand
CATGTTTTGGCCATATTTACTGTTTATATGTTCACTTTTATTGGTAGTTATCTTCAAAACATTATTTCTCTCCATACAACAACATTCCAAATAACATAAAGCTTCCAAAACATTGAAATATTGATAAAAACAGTCAATATATATGACCAAAAGCACTCCCATGCTTTACAGGCCCACAGCTTGAGAACAGAACATCCTACAGGGCTGTGGTCTTATTTTGTTTGTCTCGACGAGACAAATTCAGAGATATCCTGCATGTCTGTGTAGCTCCTACAGGTCGCAAGCAGAGGCCAATAAAGATCGCCTGTAACTTGTAACTAAATCAGCTATTAATATGGGTTGCACCACAATTACTTGGGCAGACCTTCAGATTAATTTGGGAGTAAAGTTGTAACTATGGCAAGTGGCCGTGTGCATTAGCTTTTTGGCTTAGCCACTTGGCATCTTAGCACATAACAGTAGGCTAAGCTGGTTGATATTGAAATATCATATCAATAAATTCAGTCTCTACTGGATTACCGTGTAGCTAAATGACATGCAGTTAGTGAAATGTTATGCTGAGGGGTAGAAAAACATTAGTTTTACCATAATGCTTTGACAACTCTACCCCTACCCTGTGTGGCCTGTGTAATGTTAACTCTTAGTTTTTATATAAGTTAGAGTTATGTTGTAAATTCTCTCTGTGGTGCAACTGTTTTTATTTCAGTAATGCATAAATCACATTAGTAATAATTTACACTAGGCTAATAACTTGGACCTTGTCTTTAAGTTACTGAAGTTACTAACCATTTCACAAAGAGGACCAGTGACATAATAAACCCGGATTCACTTTGGGGCCTGAATTTTTGGTGATTTTTTAGTGAGCCTCAAATACAGTTTCAGTTTAGATTCATAATATCACATTCAGTTTCAAGCTAATAAATTCAAATTCAAAGTGCGCAATTCAAATTCAGTTCTAAATGATTCAGCCTGTACTGATACAAAAATCAGCCCATAGTGCCATGACCTTCGTGAGACAATCAGCTGATGAATATTATTGGGAATACAATGATAACAACATGGAAGTTAAGATCAGCACAAAACATTTTACTGCCCTGGTGGAAAACATGTATTTCTTTTTACTGCTAATAGTGATACGAAAGTGTTCCTATCAAGTGACCAGTAATGAATACTTTCAGAATTTGCATTAAAAAGTTTTTTTCTAGAAAATTGCTTTGCTACTGTGCACCCAAGTGTGTAATTTGTATTTTCACATGCTAAATGCCCATTAAAAACATTACATATTGTTTTACCACAAGCTGAAATTATGGCTGTCAGTACTACTTTGTGTTTCTTTTGCATTTCAAAAAACTAAAAAACACATTTTGGTTACATATGCTTGCTTATCTAATTAAAGAGGTGGTATTATGCTCAGTTTTAGGCTCCTAATCTTATTTAGGGGTTGTACCAGAACAGGTTTACATGGTTTAATTTTCAAAAAGGGTTATTTTTTTGTCATACTGCACATTGCTGCAGCTCCTCTTTTCACCCTGTGTTGACGGCTTCGTTTTAGCTGTGGACTGATACATCTTGTCTCTTTATTGGGAGTTGCACATGCATAGTTCCTATTTAAGGAGTACTAGCCAATCAGAAGCAGAGTAGGGCAGGCCAATGAGAAACCGGTAAACACCGCTTCATTTCAGCTGTACCGACCAGCTTGGCAACATAGACTGGAGCAAGAGTTTCAGAGTTGTGTTTTATTAATCTATAACAAATGTATTTTCCATCCATGAAGTTTTAACTGAGCTCTGTCTCTACATCATGGTAACAACTTTATGTCCATTGACTGCCTGGAGGGTAGCTAGTGTTTGGAAGGGAGAGGAAAGGTGTTTTCCAACGGTGTTTTTGAGGGCGTGATGGATTTGTTGCTTGGCAAGCATCATGGCGCATTTAGCTTTCATCCCGGTGACGTCACAGTGGTGAAACACAATCAACACAACTTTAGAAGTAGGAACAACACCTTCATCAACAGGCAGTACAACTCCAGGACCTGTCAGTAAGACCTTGCCAACAATAAACAGAGCTTTAGTGCAACAGAAGACATCACCTCATCAGTAAAATTTTACCTCGAAATCAGACCACAACTTCACCACCTGTCAACAACTGGTAAATCTACTTAAGTGAAGACAATTTCACCAGTGAAAATTACAACTTTACTGCCAGTTAATGAACATATCCTCGTTTGCCAAAAGTACTTCACCATGTCATCTGTGGCCATGATGACCATGAAAATTTCCATGAAAGTTGACAGCTGGATGTCAGAGTGGCACCTCGTACAGTTCCATAGGCTCAATGAATGGCTAGATAGTTGACTCAGGATAGGCAGGTTGAAGGCTCACAAACCTTAGCCTAATAGACTGGAATGCAGGTTGATTGCTAACAGACTGGAGTAAAGGTTGGTGGCAAGTGCTAGTAGGATGAGGCGCAAAGTCATGTACAGGCTGAGGTGAAGCCTGGTTGCAAGCAGGCTGGTAGCTGGCTGGGGAAAGCAGGCCCCGATGAATGCTGGTTGCAGGCAGGTGACTAGCATGCTACATGTTAGCTGACTGGGAAGCAGAGGAGGCTGAAGTGACAGGCTCGTGAGAAACAGGATGTAGAATGCTACCAACTGGGCAAAACTCAGGGTGGGCTGCAATAATCAAAAAAGCCTGGTGTTTCGTCCCGTAAGGTCCTGTTCTGTTTGTTTGTTTTTTTTCTCTTCTGGGTGCTTGTTTTTCTGTCTCTCTTTTCCGCTTTCCCTCTAGGTGCCCCCAATCAGCTGCAGGTATAAGGAGCCCTCAGTGTTTGGAGAAGAGCGTGAGGAGAGTGTCTTGGAGAAGTGTTTGGAGAAGAGTGAGGAGATTGTGTGGAGAAGTGCTTGGTGAACTACTGTGAAGCCGTGTCAGCGAAGAATTGAGTTTAAACTTACCTTGTTTTTTTTCTTTTGTTGTAACAGACGGTCCCTTAGTTCCGTTGTGGCTGAATCCCCTTTTAATTATCTCCGGTGGAGATCGTTTTGTTTTTGGCTCTCTTTTTTATAATAAAATTTCTGTTAAATGTAAACCCGTTCTGCTGCTTGATTTTCCAACCCTGGAACACATTAAATTGTTAGTCCCAGATCCCCTGGATGCCACTGGGACGTAACACCTGGCTTGTCCCCAAACAAAACATCTTGATGTGTCATTCCAATGTCATGCTATGAAAATGACAGACAGGGCTGGTGACTGTCCATGTTTGGCCAGATCATTCTGTCACACTGGGTTCTGCAGGGCAATGGGGATTTAAAATTTTCTGCTCGGTTATGTTGCTGTAAAGCACTTTGGCTGGTTTGTTTCTAACAGGCGATATAAATAAATCCGAGTTTGACCTTGTCTTATGAGCAAACTATGACAACAAGAAAACATTGCTCACAAAAGATCATGTAACCTGATTGTAGACACCTGTTTGACCACTTTTCACCTTTGTTAACTGCATGGAACATGATTGCCAATGAAACAAGGCAAGGCAAAGCAACTTTATTTATCACCCTTAACACCCTTCACATACAAGGCAATACAGAGTGCTTCTAAGGGACATAGAAATACAGTAAAAATGCATTCAAATAACATAAAAACAAAATATCATTTGAAAAAAAAACACAATAAAAGCAAAAGCTACTTTTTTAAAATAACCTGACAGTTAAAATGACATTACTACCACTACTACTACTACCAAATACTACCAACTTTTAAATGTACAATTACAATTTCAACATTTTACTGGAGATCCCCGGATCCCACTTTGAGAACCACTGCTTATATAGGGTCTAGACCAGGGGCCCTCAACTACTTTTGTTCTGGGGCCACAATTTCTCTAAGCAGATGCCACAAGAGCCGGACTTTAAAAAAAGCTTTTATTTAGGCTTAATTAGAATACTAGTGTTTAAAAATTTCACTTTTACTAAATAAATGTTTTTTATTTTCATATCACTGTAAACAGACTCACAAAAATGTCAGGAAATCTTAATCTTATTATTATTATAATATCTAATCTATATACATCTAATAGATATACAATATGCTATAATATATTTGCAACATTATTGTGCATGTGACATCTGTAGTTACTGGTGGTTACAGCAAATGCAGGTTCTACAACAGGTCACAGAAGTCTGGGGCAGCTAAAAAACTATTATCAGGTAATAACTGGTCTTTTTCCATAATCATGTGAGCAACCATGATCTAACTTTATTCTCCACAAGACATGAGTCTGGGCACAGCTAAAATGACAGGAGTGCAGCTCTTCACCTATAAGTTTGTAATACTGCAAATATATTAATATTGCAATACTTTCATCAATAGCCATTCTGCGAGCCTCATGGAAAGCTTTGGCAGGCTGGATGTGGCCCGTGATCTGTTGAGCAGTATCTTACCATGTCAAATGCAACACTGAGGTCCAGTAATACCAAAACCATGAAATGAATAAAAGAAGATGCTGAAA
This sequence comes from Lepomis gibbosus, assembly GCA_029875015.1. Lineage (NCBI taxonomy): Eukaryota > Metazoa > Chordata > Actinopteri > Centrarchiformes > Centrarchidae > Lepomis > Lepomis gibbosus. The sequence continues at coordinate 10,280 of JAPMOB010235416.1, read as the reverse complement.
AACAACCTTTTGTACCTTACCTAAAAAAGCAAGATTTCAAATGGGCCAGTCGTTATTTATTACTCAGGCATCCAACTTACTTTGGGTTCCCCATAGTCTTAAAGTCTTAAAATGCATATCTCCCTTATAGTAAAAATTAGGTAATTTAAATTCTTCTAAAAGTTTTAACATAAGAAATAAAAGTTCAGTCTGTAGTCCATAACTGAGTAACGTAATCTTACTGGCAACCTATAGATTTGTATAACATGCTCTCTGTTTGGGCACACTATTGTTCCAGCAATGTAAAAGAGTGTCCAAAATAGACACAGACATTTGTTTGTCATTGGCTGTCAGAGATATGACAATGTAGTGGAACCTGCTCACTGTGAGTGAAATATAAATAACACCTTCACAAAAGAAATACCCCTGTATTCTGCAATGATGCTCAGAAGTCATCATGCTAACCAACGTGACATTTGATTAATGCAGGAAAAATGTTGCTAACTTCCTCCTTCAAACAATAGAGGCTGTAGGCTCATACCGAACAACTCCCTTTCTTAGACACCAGTGATTTTTGTTTCCCAGATTCACAATTACCAATTGATTCAAAGAAGTCCCTATGTTGTAAAAGGTAAAGTTGCAAAATTTAAGTAAAATATCCTGACCTGAGGAGTTAGCCCTTCTGTGTTGAGTCACATTCCTCACTGCTTTGGACCACATAAACTAGATTGATTTTCTTGTGTTTGGGTGTGCGGTCTTTGAAGCAGAATAGAAAGTCTCCGCAAATACTATATAAAGCTCTCAAACATTTAATATTTAACTGCTGTACTGATTGACAACAGAATTTTTTCTTCCAAGTCTCCTAAAATATAAACTTTAGGATTACTGTGAAAGATCCTGAACTTGAAGAAATAATGGAAAAAAACAACAAAATAAGTTGATACTGTACATCTTCAAAATTTTCACTATCAATTAAAGTGGGTTTGGAAATGTAATTACAAATAGTACATGCCACTATTGATTTTATTGAATTGTTTTTAATGTATTCAGATAATATATTCAATTTACAATATAACAAATAATTATTCAGTATATATTAACATGTCTTCAGAGTCACCCCAGGAGGAACTGAAACACTAAAAGGGTAATTTCTTTATGTGTTTAGCTTGTCTGTTAGGTTTGCTATAATGATGTCACGATTTCACCATTGAAACAAGTGGAGAAAGCAACAAACTGCGCTCTTGAGCTGTAATGGTCTGTTGATTTTTAGCTTGTATTTTCCAGTTCCATTTTGTATTGTTTACTTGACAGTCTACTTAGTAACTTAACTCATTTCCTTTACTTTTCATGCAGTTTGTTTGAGCTTTAAACTTGCTGACAACATTAACACATAATAGCAACAAACAGTTACATTAGCTGCGTGGGAAAAACAGAATATTTGCTGATGTCATTAACGTACTAATATGCTAATAACACATAGCAACACTCTACATTGATGAAGCAGTACAAAAATGCACCTAAAGATGTATTTACCTTCTGCAGGTACCAATGTGTCCGTTATGCTGGTTGCACACTAGGATAAATGGGACAATTTTGGTTTCCCCTCCTTACAATTGTAGGGGTGTTCCCGATCCGAGGTGTGTCAGACCAGATTATCGGCCCAAATGATCATGTAGTGTGAAGGTTTTATAGACTTTAAGGTTTTATAATCTTAGAGTTACCGACTCGATTGGAGGCACCCTGATTTCATGTGTAAATACAATTCAAATTTGGGTTGTTCATATACTAATAAAATAATGTCCATAATTTTACAAAATTTTGTAAAACTACTTTAAAAATGTTATTTTCTGTAATATTACTACAGCGTAGGTCCTTTCATGCAGTGGCTTCACTGCCTTCATACAATCTAATCTGTTATTACGTACTGTATTTCCATTTTAACATATTACATATATTATAACATATGTTTGTTGAAGTTAATTTACCCTTATTTGCTAATTTCCCTTCATCAAATGTGTGTGCTGTTGGTAATTTAAAAACAATTAATATAGAAAGAAAGAAAGAAAGAAAGTAAGTAAGAAAGAAAGAAAGAAAGAATGTTTGAAATAACAAAGTTGATTCCATCATTCAAACTGCATCATCCAACTCCATCCTTGGAGGAAATGATGCACAGCAGAACAAGTCCTGCAAGTTATGTCAGACATCTGAAAAAGCAAGAATTTCTTGAACCACACAAACCTCACTCAATGATAAGTCTTTACTTCGACATGTTGATTCAAGAGGATAAGGTGTCTGAAGCCTTTTTAGTGTCAGCTTGAACTATTTATTGAACAATTGCTGTGAATTTAACAATATTGCTGCACAGTTGGACACTTGGAGGTAAGAAATCAAATATTTATATTGACATGTCTGTGTAACTTAACATTTTAATATTAACCGCAAGGAATCACTTTGTATCACCAATATCTACTTTATGTCTTCTAATTTACTTTTGAAAAGGCTGTTAGAAAAACATTTCGCAATTTTTTAAACATTGTTTAATATTCTTTATGTGACTTTAAATTTAATTATGTGATTTTGAATGAAGGATTTCTATTTGGTTTTAGGGGAAATCTATCAAAGAAATTCTGATCCTAATTTATGCAATTTATGCTTTTCCACTGATTAGTAATGTGCGATACCACCTTTTCCAATACCAAGTAATACCCAGGCTGGCATTGCCGATACTGATACAGAGACCAATACTTTTTACATATTTTATTTGTAGTTTGTGACCTCCCTCCTCCTGTATATGCATTTATGAGGGAAATAAAGAGTAGGCTGTAGGATTACTAATTCAAAATAATAGCTGCATAATGATATGACATCAAACTACTGTTATATATATTTTATTAAAAATATCCTTCTCGGAACCAACGCTTCATATCATATTATTTTCACTCAATTTCAGGTTTTTAGCAAAGTGTGTGGTGTTTCCAAAGTATTTCACTGTCCTTGCACGCACATTATACACAAAGTCATTATTATCTTCACAGCTAAAATACAGCCAGACGTGACTGCTTTTAGAGTCATCCATAGTCAGTATTCAATTGTGGGAAATGTAAAGGGCTGCTGTGGTTCACTTCAAAGAAGCTCTGTCACAGAGCTGTAGCAAGTATGACTTTACCGAGTATAATTAGACCATCCTTGTGACAGCAAGATACTTAAAATAACTTAGAAGATAAAAATTAAGATAAAACACGCACTCACTCCAAATTGCTGAGTTTAGATATTGATCCTTTTATATGAGTATCGATCCTAGAGCAAGAAATGTTGGAATCAGAAATATTGATATTTTATTATGAATCCGTATATCACTACAACTGATATACGTTCTGCTTTTAGGTCACACATTTTTATTGAGTCTTCTTTTTTTAGGTATTTGCTCAGACAGACCTTTGACTTCCATCATGAAATTATAACACATCTTGACAAATTACACCAAATATTAATAAAAGGTAATACATATTATTTTGAAGGCTGTAATGGCTAAACAGACAGGGTATGAGCACTTTTGTGCTCTGACAGCTAGATATAATGAATATAATGACCAAAAGTTATTCTGCTGTAGTAGCTAAGATTGTCTGATAAGCCATCAATTCTACCATTGCAAAGGAAATTTCTTTATTTAATAAATATATACCAATATTGATTACATGAAAAAGGATAAAAACATATAAAGCCTGGAATTACATCAAATATTTCAATTAAATTTATAACAAACATGTGAATCTCAAACTGAAGGTCTGATACATTCATGGCTTAGACAGATCAATACAATATACATTATAACTGTATAGTTATCTCACACAGACTCCAACCTCTACTGGACTACTGTTAGTACTGGGTACTACCTCTCCTCCTATCACATGCATGTACTCGCCCACTGAAAATTTGCAGGCTATAAGTAGCCGACCAATTGGATGGTCCTTACCGTACGTGCGCACCATATAAATAGCGGCGTCCTTATTGCTTAGTTTCCTGTCTTCTTCAGACAGACGGCGAACCGCCCACTGTTACTAGCTCTCACCTCTGCCAAGAGGGTGAGTGAGCTGTGCCCTGTCGATTCATCCCGGCTACTTGTGATGACCATAGTGCAACAGTGTTAAGACCAAACCCCTCCTTTGTCTCTAAAAACATAAGGAGCTCATTCAGGTCCAGAACGATACATTTGGGTGCCTTCTATCCCCTGCCACACCCCGGGGCAAGGGAGGCGAGGCTGCATCTGTTGTGTCTAGTGTGCACCCTAATGCATTATATAGAGTGCACAGCCCCCATTTGATGTACTGTTCAAATGTGCTCCGGTGACGCTGCGATTGGTAAGGCTCTATCCAAAAACCGTCCATCGCTACGGCTTTGTGACTATATCTCACACTCTAATGCGCGGGTGGTAAAAGACCCACCCTCAGTGGGTCTTGGCTCAAGCCACACGAGGTGTGTGTCATTGGCCCTCTTCAGCGGGGTGAACGATTTGCACAACAGCGTTGTGGTGTTCATCATGTCCGTTTGTGTGTTTTTACCTCTTGGATGTGTCAGGCTCCTTCTAAAGATCTGTGCTCACAGGTGCAACTCAGAATCTGTTGGGAGAAACCAGTGTCTAACATTGTCTACTGGTTGTTGGGGAGTACATTGCACACTGACTGTGCCAGACTTCCCTGTGGGGGGTCAGGACAGTCCAGGGATCTCATTTATAAACCGTGTACGTAGAAAACAGGGCTGGAAATGTGCATACGCAACTTCCCAAGCAAAGGTTGTGTTCTGTAAAAAACAAACTTTAGGGAAAAATGTGCGGTTCGGTAAGTAAACCCTGAACCATTCGTATGCACATAAAGAAGAGAAATGAGAAACTGCCACTCATATGGATAAGGATGAAACGGTTTGAAATGAATCGGCCTACTATTGTGTAAAATAATTTGAAATATTGCCTCTCAGTATTATAGGCTTAAAGCCTTTCAGAATTAAAAAAACATCTGTTTGATTGACTTTCCCTGAAGCCCGCAAACCCCCCTCCAATTTAAGATCTTTTGCAGCGCACAGAAAAATCCAGATTTAGGATCATAAACACAAACGGAGAAATCTGCTTCTGCAAAAGATTGCCTCAAATATATTGTACAATTTAGTCAGGAATCATATTAATAATAGGCCATTTGCATGCAGTGCAATTCATTCTCCTACTAACTCATATCGGAAAACACACAGACTTATTAGCCAGATAATAATAACAACAGACATACCAATATGCACATGCAGTTACAACCGCTGTGTAATGTCTCTGAGGACTTAGGTTTCGTTTTTGCCAGGGACTGAAGCAGAGAAGAAGTGTTGCTTTAGAATAGACTGTCTTTATCGTTGTCTGATGGCCGACCTGTAGTAGCTACACAGACAGCCAATATATCAAATGATTAGTCTGCACAATGTGAAGCGATAGAGACCACAGCCCTTTAGGATGTTCTGTTCTCAAGTTGTGGGTCTGTAAAGCATGAGAATACTTTTGGTCATAGGAATGTTAATGAATATTCACTGTTTTTATCAATTTTTCAATGTTTTGGAAGCTTTAAGGTATTTGGAACATGATTATATGGACAGAAATAGTGTTTTGATGAATACTCTCAATAAAAGTGAACATGTAAATGGGCAAAATATGGACATTCGCCTGATATATTTTTGAAAAATTGTGTAATATCTGTTGTATATTAGTTTCTTTTCATAAAATTTACAGTTACAGTTGGATTCCAGGTGTATTATTATCTACAAATGGTGGTTTTATTGCATCTCCATTTACTCTCGATTAGCAAAATAAATAGAACAAATAAAGCAGTAAGTCAGATCAGTGTGCAGTACTTTGTTTTTGATTTAGCAAAATAAATAGGTTCATTTACATATTCCTTAGCTTCTGACATATCAAAGGAGACAGGAATAATGCATCTAGGCGTAATGGTTGAGGAGTTATTCCTGATTAATTTTGGGTATGTTATTTTAAGCGTTTTTCCTGGAAATCAATTTCTGTTGTTACATAATTATTAGTGTAATCTGATAACTTCCCTATAACCTACAACTGAAACTTAAGGTTGGCACAAATTTGAATTGAATCCACAAAGATACACTAGAAATGTATGCCTCCTGAACTGGTTAGTCGTAACACACAGGATTTTCTGTGAGATGAATCTGAACCTCCCACATGATGCTATTATGCTGTGCATAAATTTTAGTCTTGTAGCAGAGCACATATCTGTGGTTGGAATTTTGAACTGAGGTGTGGCGTTCCTTTATCAGATGTGACAAACACAAAACCGAAACTTGTTTCTCTAGATTACTGGCATTACCCAAGCATGTGCTAAATACTGAGGATGAGTATCAGGAAGTCCCTGCCACACACAGGTAGAGAATGGTTCGGGCAAGCATTAAGATTTTGATTAAGTCAAAAACACTCTTGTTGAGTGGTTACATTTGAGTTGTTAATTTATTAGCTACACCTTACTATAAATAATGGAGATTAATGCGACAGTCCTGCAATATATCCTACTTTCACTTTCACACTCTTTCAGTCTTTTAGGTGCTGTTGATTTGTATCATGTTATACTGCAAGGCATTTCTAATATTAAGTACCCGTATTGATATAAATGAGGTTAAGATTAGAAACGCCTCTCAGTATGATGCAATGCAGTTCAACAAAGATACAAACTACAATTTCAATACTGACCATGAAATTTAATCAATGTTAAAAAATTTATGAAGGTAGGATTTATAGCGGTTTTATTAGACTGCATATGGTTTTAGCTATGTGTACCTAATAAACTGGCAAGTGAGCGTTTATTAGAATGACAACAGTCCACATATTTGTTCTGCATACTAAAATGTATTCAAAATGTATTTATAATTATTTCTCAATATTTTACAGTAATAAGACACAGGGAGGATGGAGCCTCTCAGATTCCTTCTCCTATTAGCAGGTATTTGTTGGAGTTCATACGTCTGTGAGATTGTGGGAAACTTAAATTGGACTGTATTTAGATTTGATCATTGTGACATTTTCTCCACAGGACTAGTGGGAACAGCTACAACCAATAACACAACAGGTAACATTTTGATACTACTATACATCCTTTCAAGACAACAGTAACACAATGTATTCACATGATGTCAAAGACAACCTATTATTTACTTTATTATATGGCTTGTCATCAAGTGTAGCCGTTAGAGTTATCAGTTTTGTCCAAACCAAACCACTTTTATTTATAAAAATGTTTATATTACTTTTCATGAAATTAATGTGGGGATGGAGAAATACTTTTATTTAGGTTGATCTAAATCAGCAGGGTAAAAACTATTGACAATAATTGCTGAGCTCATTTGTTAGTTTGCTATAATAACCTCTAGACCAAACAGCAATATGATATTCTGCAGTAATAAAGAAAATTAGGGTGTTTTCTTTATTACTGCAGAATATCATATTGCTGTTTTTGGCGCTTCAATATTAAATGACTTAAATGACATATGATAAAAAAGTAGTACTTTCAGTTAGCAGAGATAAATTTTCTAAAAATGGGCAATTGAATCATTTCTCACTGCCAGTAGAGGAGTTTGCTTTTTTCTTCTAATGTGTGCTTCCATTGGTAAACGTGTGTTTTTAAAATTTATTTCAAGTGCAGCTCACTCCCATTCTGTAACATCAACATGCTAGTCAGGTCAAAGGTGTATGTGTATGTTTGTGCTCTGAAAGATGTCACTTTGCGGATATAAAGTCACCCAGGTGATGGAAATTAGACCTATTTTATCTATTCTAATTCCACCCAGGTAACACAATCTCATCACTAGACCACTTAACACCTGTCAGTGCAATCTCACCACCTGTAAAAAATATGCTCACCACCAGTCAATGCAACAGCAACACTAGTGAATGTTACTTTGCCTACCTGAGTCCCATTTCATCCAGATCGGACATTAGCCAGAAGCAGCCTGTCCAAGTTTATGCAGGGCCATGCATGGCTCCCATCTGGGCTCTCTTCCCCCCCTCCTTACAGCACCTGTCATGGTGCCTGGTCCAGTGGATTTGGCCAGGTGGACCGTCTCAGGGGCAGCTGCTCTTTTGTTCAAACCAAAGCGTCCTCATGTGATGACAGCATTACTGTCATAAGTATTTCCGCATCCTTATCCAGTCAATCTGAACAATTATGGCTTAGCCCATCAAATCAAAATCTAACAAACATCAGTGATGTTTCAGCAGTGAAGCCAAAAAAATAACAGATGATTTATAATGATTTATGTTATGGGAACTTGCATTTTGTCCCCATAAGGAAGGTGAGTCCACACAATTTAAGCAATGTATGTGTGCATCTACATGCACTGCCTTTGCCAGGATGTTGTCTGAAAGAAAATGTAAATGTGGTTTTATATCTTTGTTTGAGCTAATGACTTAGGCTTGATCATTGGCAAACAGAGTTGGGGAGTAACGTATTACATGTAACGGCGTTACATAATCAGCATACAAAAATAAAGTGTATTCCATTACAGTACAGAAAATAAAGACGTAAACAGATTACAGGTATATTTTGTAAAAACAGGGATTACTCACAGAGATTACTTTAAGATGAAAGTTTCCATCAAACAGAAAACGGAGTGCTATTTGATATTTACGTGTATATTACCTGCAAAAACACAAAGCTAGGGAGGGATTTGTTGCAGACACTGATTGCGTATACTGCGTACAGCCAGTAGTTGATGTGGTTACTGCCCCACCCTGTCATGCCGAATCTGTGTGGACTGATTCCAGCTCCCATTCAGTGAACATGGCAGCCAGACCCGGGACCGCACACAGCCTCCAAGACTGACTGAGGCCAGTCTGACCACTGGGAATGCAGTACGAAGATAGTTTTCTTGACCGTTTGACTTGTGTCATCCCGGGGCTGAGTCAGCTAGTGAGGCCGTGTTCAGTCGTGTTCATGTCGGGTTCACTTGGATGCTGCTGATTGTAGTTTCGTTGCTCACTTGGCCGATGCTGCTCCGCGCAATCATTCCCCGCCTGGTCCCCCCGCCACTGGTTTGAAAACCTCCAGTGCTTGAGTAAAGGTGTAAACCTAAAGACACACTCCGGTGTCCCGAGCTCCCAGTACAGGCAGCTAATTTGACCAGTATTTGCAGGCTAACGTTTACATTTTTACAAGTAATTAGTAATTGTACCGGATTACATTTGCAAAGTAACCCTCCCAACCCTGTTGGCAAATGAGTTTTAGTGGAGCAGTGAACACTCACCTGTTAAGGTAAAGGCAATGCATGTGGAAGGGGAAACTCCATTCAGAAAAAAAGTCCACAATGCCCAAAGCATGCACCTCTTCAGGTATTTCGCTCACTCTTGATCAATTTTGATTGTTTGAATGATATACTGCTCCACCTTAAAGTAACTTATGGACTAATAAAAACTATACAATAACTGTATGTTATTATTCAAGATTAGCTGGACTGAAAAACTAAACTTTATGTGTAACTAATTATTCTCATTGCAGTGGACACAACCTCAGAGCCTCTCGACATGACTGCAGAGCCACTCGACACGACCTCAGAGCTACTCAACATAACCGCAGAGCCATTTAATACGACCTCAGAGCCACTCGACACGACAGAACCCCTTGACACAACCTCAGAGCAACTCAACACGACCGCAGAACCATTCGACACAACCTCAGAGCCACTTGACACGACCGCAGAGCCATTTAATACAACAGGAGAACCACTCAACACGACCTCAGAGCCACTCGACACGACCACAGAGCCATTTAATACGACAGAAGAGCCACTTGACACGACCGCCGAGCCGTTTAATACGACAGCAGAGCCACTAGACACGACCTCAGAGCAATTTAATACAACAGCAGAACCACTCGACACGACCTTAGAGCCACTTGACACGACCGCCGAGCAATTTAATACAACCTCAGAGCCACTAAACACGACCGCAGAGCCATTTAATACTACAGCAGAACCACTTGACACAACCTTAGAGCCAATTGACACGACCACTGAGACATTTAATACGACAGCAGAGCCACTTGACACGACGTCAGAGCCATTTAATACAACAGCAGAACCACTCGACACGACCTTAGAGCCACTTGACACGACCACTGAGCCATTTAATACGACAGCAGAGCCACTCGACACGACCGCTGAGCCATTTAATACGACCGAAGAGCCACTCAACACAACCTCAGAGCCACTTGACACGACCGCAGAGCCACTCAACACAACCGCAGAGCCATTTAATACAA
>JAPMOB010235415.1:0-22125 GCA_029875015.1 Lepomis gibbosus | reverse complement strand
TATTTTAAATGCCTTCGGCAGAATTCAAATGAGCCATTTTAATCTAGATTAATCTAGATTAATTTCAAAATTAATCTAGAATAATCTAGATTAAAAAAATTAATCTATGCCCACCCCTAGTTACTACTCATACGTCATGACTTTTGGATCACATCAGGCAGGGAGTGGAATTCTGCCCAGGCTCCTTGTGTCTGGGATGTAAAGTTATTAATTAAGGGTGCTCCGATTGCTCAGTCACCGATTTTACTCGGCCGATAATGGCTTTAACTAATTTGCTACGGTTGGTTTGCTACGTTTCCGCTTCCCGTCCAAATTAAAACGACGAATCCAAAGACCTAAAACGCGGCTGACCCCGTTAACGGAGGACTTAAAAAACGATGACACAGACACTCAAATTTGGCTCTCGGATTCAGTCTTTTCAGTCATCCAAAGCAAAACCTGATGCTTTTTTAAGTTTTAGTTTTGGTGTTTTTATTTAAATATTTTTTCCTGTGTAAATAACACTTGTACTCTGCATGTCTCCGTATTTACTTTGCGACAACTCCCAGTCTTGTTTTCCCCCGCCACAGTCTCTCTGTACTCTCTTGTTACTTTAGTAACACTCCTACCTCATTGTCGGTCCATGTAAAAACAAATACCTGGTGTGGTTCTTTGTCTGTATTATTTCTTCTTTCACCAAATCTACAACTGCCGAGTAGACATCTGCTTTGTTTATACCGACACGCACATGCCCAGTGAATGTGAACGGCCACTAGATATGCGTTTTCAGTTGTTTTAATATAGATGGAGATCAATTCTGATAGCATATTATGGTGTGACTATCCATGCTATGCCCCTGGTCTGTCTTATCCGTCTCTCCAGCCTCAGACCACAGCAGCTAAAACTGCTGTGGACTGAGAAGATTGTATTCATTATAAAACTGTTTAAAAAAACCATAGTAGTGTGTAGCCTCACATTACTCCAGTCTCCCTCTCTCTAACTCCTCTCATGTCAACCCGTCTTCCCATTAATTCTCCTGTATTTTTCTGTTCTCACTTGGAATCCACCTGCTTAAATGTTTTCCTGTAAATCTCCCATCTTTTTAACTTTTATAAAATCAAATAAAAAACTGCTGGCTGTATTTAAAGTGTTTGCTACTCTCTCCTGTGGTAAAGCCGGTGGCTGTATGTAAAACATTTGCTGTAACATTGACGGGAAGTCAAAGGCATCCGCAAAAAGAATATAGTTCACTCACATATGCTCTTTTTTATGCTAAATATAGACACCCTGTGTGTGAACCGTAAAAAAATATTGACAATGTGCTAGTAAAGACTACAACTTACAGTAGCCTCAAATTGTTCTGCATGAATGGTTAGGATTATTGACAAGTTAGTTACCATTAATAAATCATCAGAGACCAATGCAGACTGTGCTTCTTGCACAAGGATTTAATAAATGAAGACAACCCATTGAATTAGGCCTAATATTAGGCCTATACTAGTGGTAAACTATATTAACATCATATTTTTATTTGTTTAAATTTAGCTTATTTTCAAATCACAATGATGACAGTTGTGACTCCTCTCTGTAGCCCACTCTCCATCTCTCTTCTCCTCTCTCCACCCCCTAAAGCCCACAGAACCTGCCTGAGCTTTCCAGAACAAAAAGTGGCTACTTCAGAGTTTATCATCCACTCATGATGCTTGTGCTCCTTTGTCTCCTAAATATTTTGGCTATTCCCTTTTTTGTTGGAGTTTTATAGTTGAAGTGAATTTATAAAGATGCTGTTTGTTCTGTTTTTGTAGTTTATTCCACAGGAAAGCTATATTTGTTAAGCTATAAGATGTTTGCAGTTACTAGGCAAAGGTTGCTATGTTTTAAGTCTCTAAGACAGAAGGAGTTGCATTTTTTAGGACAAATTAAATAAATCAGTGATTGGCCAAAAACATCCTGTTCGGAGCACCTCTGTTGTTAATACATTTACATTTAGCTGATGCTTTTATCCAAAGAGACTTACAATTGCTATATATGTCAGAGGTTGCATGCCTCTGCAACTAGGGGTTAAGTGTCTTGCTCAGGGACACATTGGTGGATGTGTCACAGTGGGGAATTCAACATGGGTCTCTCGCACCCAGTTTTATGCACTTCGCCAACACCACCCCATTACAATACATCATTACTTTGGGTTATAGTAGAAAGTGTGAGAAAAAAGGAAGATATACATGGTGGACTGAAGAGTAAAGGATCAGAGAGATAAAAATAAAGTGGTGGTGGGAGTCTAGTCTGAGTGATCTGTGAAGTGCTGGGAGAAGAAGCAGCCATGTATGAGCCCTCAAGCTAATGTTTTTATTGAAGTCAAGTCAGAGATGGATGGATGGATGAGTATACATCTCGAGTGATGGATGGACAGAGGGGAAAAAATAAATAGGGAAATTAGGTGGGTTATCAGTTGTTGGGTTAATCTTTGCTATGTAGTGGATTGATGGATAGGTGAACAAATTGACAGGAGCAGGGATGTGAAGGAGAGATAAGGGGGAGTCCTAATTGCCTGTGACCTGGTTGTAAACCTGCTAAGGTGGCAGAGAATGAGGGAGGGATCAGGGAAAACGCAATGAGAGTGAGAGAGCAGGTATCTGACACCAGGGTTGTGTCCTTGTGTTTAACATACCATGGCTTTGTGAATAGGTGCAGACAACTGGCCTGCACAGAGAAGAGGGGAAGGGACCTCAAACGTTGATGCAGCAGCGGAGCATTTTAGGGCCTGAGAGATGGATCAAGGATTACAGAACAAGTGGTGAGTGTCTGCACGGACAAATATGCGATAGAAGCAGACCAGAACACATGCCTTAATACTTATTGTGGCCGTTTCAATGACAAAGTCCAAGGCCACTATTCTGCAAGAAGCCTATCCCAGGCTGACGCGTGTCCATCCATGTGTGTCCCAATATACACACTCCTGGAGTACCCAATGTACCCAAAAATCCAAAAAAGAGTCCTGAAAAGGTTTGAGTGTACCTTTTTTAATTCAGAGCACACAAAAAGGCTTGGTCCATTACCAGCCCAGTACAGTCCACCAAAAGTTTCTCAAATATATTTTACAAAACACGGTCAAAAACTTGTTACGATACAGGACTCTTTTTTTTTCTACTGCCCATGCGCAGCGAAATAACTTACCCACCCAATCAACAGTTACCAAAACACAATATCAAAAACAAAAGAACTCCTGCATGACCCATGAACATATAGCATGTGTTTAACAACAATTAGCAAATCAACATATATGGCAAAATGGCTGTTACAATACTATTGCTCTAGCAAAGAAAAAAGAAAAATATGAAGCCGAGGTTTGGAGAAGAGTGTTTGTCAGGGATAAGGTCTTCTTAAGACAGCGCCCGACCAAAGCTAAGGCTGGTGCAAAGCTATCTAGCTAGGAAGAATTAAAATGAACTCCAACTGAAGAATACAAAGAAGGTGAGCAGGCAGACAAACAGTTAGATGGAGATTAAAGAGCATTTTTTTAGATTGACAACCCCAAACCTATTTTCACAGCCAATTTGGCAATACCGACCTAAATATTGAAAAATTGTAACAGTAAATCAAATAAGGGAGAAGACTGCAAAGGTCAAGTAAAGCAATATCAAAGAAGGATTCCTGTGTTAGTGTAGACACTGATGAATGAATATAAGTTGCTAAATTTTATACTTTTAAATCTGACAACTGTCCAAGGGACCAGCAATAGAAGAGAGTGCGATGAAATAAAGACGCACAGTGAGAAATTGAGCTGTGTAAGGAGAACCTGTGACGAACCCTGTGTGATTATGGTTTAAGTCACCAATTCCCAAGTAAAACTCACAACAGAAAAGGCACTCAGCCACAATAGCCAGCACATTTTCCTTTATGGAAAATTCTGTTTCATTTTCAAGTACTGTATATACAGTAGAAACACTATTGTACAAACTTTTTTTTACCATTAGGCCAAAATGGTAAATTTACAAGTAAGAAAAATCTAGCTACTCATTGCTCTCTAAAGGGGTGACATTATTTAGAGACACTCAAGTGCACTAAAGAGAGAGTTAAAGAAACAAAGACTTGCTGCATGACTTCAGTTCTTAGGTGTAATCCGGCCTCTAGAGTCCAATCATGGCATCTTCACTATTCCACTGAATAATCAGTAAATAGTAGCCTAAAGTGATTAAGAGCACCAGCCAATTATTCCCCTCATGATTACTAAGAACTCATTTTCAGTATGCAGTTTATATATCACACATACACTTACCATAATAAGAGTTCCCCGGACAGCAGTTAACCCATAATGGTCACTTTCCTTAGAAAATCCCTGTAAGCAAACAACATTTTATTTAACCCAACCATAGTGTTAAAGGCCAAGATATAGAACAGGGCACTGTCCCATATCTTGGCCCTATCACAATGTGCATGTACTCATTAAAGCTGCAACCTGCCCTTACACAAGGGCATATACTATAGGCTTGTTTGTGGATATCTGCTCCCTGCCTTATGTCCAGTGTATCCTGGGATAACATGAAATCTATATAACCCTTTAAAATGATTAATTAAACTTAACTGAATGCTGGCTATCGGCTGATATAAATGTGTTCTTGGCTCGGTCATTTGCTTCAACACCTTGTCCTTGAAATAAAACCTCAGGCCTCTATATGTACTGTTTCACTGAAAGGTAGGGGTGATTTGTTTCGTGATTTTAATAAATTTTTTGATTACTGAATCATTTTTATATTTAATTCAGGGAGTTTTTATATTCAATTTTATATTCAGAGACAGAGATACAGATACATAATTTAAAATAATTAGATACACTGAAAGGTATCACTTTCAAAATATCTCTTAAATATACTTTTATCTATTTGTGTTAAAATCTATTATATGTTTTATTTGCTGCCGCTGGGTTCTCTTCCTCATTTCCTGATATACGCACATATACACTCACACTATCTCAGTCTATCAGGGGACTGAATACCAAACAATTATATCATGGAATCATCTACAAGTGAATCACCACATGCCCACAGTAGATTTTCTCATAGGCTTAATATAAGCACAGGCAAGAAGGATTTATGTTCCTCTGTGTGTGCGCAAATGTGTGTGTGTGTGTTTACACATATTAAAGTGATTACAGTAAGGGGAACAGATTTGCATTGGTTTGATATGCAATCCATCTTTCCCTGTTCTTCCACCTCTTGTCAGCCCTCCTGCTCTCATTTCATTTCCTCTCCTTTCATCTCTTCTTCTGTCATCTCATTCTGTGCCTTGTTCTCTCACTCTGCCTTCGCAGCCCTTAAAGGACCAAAACTCACTGAATTATATTATGGTGTGACTATCCATGCTATGCCCCTGGTCTGTCTTATCCGTCTCTCCAGCCTCAGACCACATACACACTAACGCTGGTCTGGTAACACTTCCCTTTTTTCTGTTTATCCTATTCTGTATTTAGCCTTCCATTCACAGCCAGTCAGCATTTTTCCACCCCTGAAAATTTGCTTTTCGATTAAAGCTCTCCTAACTGGTTGAATTTGAAAAGTCTCAAGTTGTAGTGTGAATAATGAAATCTGTGGTCTTTGAAAACACAGACGTATAATTGGCAGCTTGTCAATCATATGTAAGTAAAGATGGCATAAGTACTTTAGCTTAGTGGTTTTTGACCGGTACACTCAGAAAGTAGCTCTTGAACCAAAACCTTTCTTGAAATCCAGAAAAAATAACTCATCTGGGGAAAAAGAAGAAACACTTAACTATTAAATTTCAGGTGAGCTTAACAACTTTACAATGCATTAACAATGATAATTTAAACTGTTGATCTTGCACTGTTACTATTTGTGATCATTTTAAATGGAATAAGTTACAGAATTATATCAGACGAAGTCTAGAAGTGAATAATATTTAGTGCAGAACTAGGGTTTAAAAGAGTCTTTAATTCCCATCTTTCCTTATTTTTTCTTCTTTGTCATGTTTGTAGCCATTAACTAATAAGTTAAGTATTTAATAGTATAATATTGATATAAATAGTATTTTTCCACACTGAAATTCACCCTCTTACCATCAAACACCTTCTTGCTCCTTTTTCAAATGTATGTTTCCATCTTACTATCATGCTTTCCTGTGCCTCCCTTTCCTTTCTCTATCTAGACTTTTCTCCCTTCTTTTATCAGTCTCCTTCCCGTTTCTTATGTCTGACCTTCCCATAGCTACTCGTTTTGTCTCCTCTATAATGTCCCTCCTTCTCTCTCTCTTTCACTCTCGCTCTTTTTCTCTCTGCCAGCTAGGCCTGCAGGCTTTCAGCAGCATTACAGCGTGTAAACCTCGGATTACAGCAGTCAGAGTCTGCCTAGCACTGCATGCCTCTGTGGATCACAAATACACAAGTGTGTGAATATACACCCACCCATCGCCACTTAGACATACACATGCAAGATATAAACATAGCCAAGGACACACATGGACCTTACAGAGAGAAAATACACATATGTACATAGCAAACAGACATACATGCATTGTGTACACAACAAGTATGAGGACACTTTGAGTATACACACACACATAAGCTAGCTGTGCACAACACCGTTGTACTCCATTTCAAGTTCCTTAACTGCCTCTTTGCTCCCCATGTTGCTACCACAGCTAACTCGCTTGAGGATTAGCTCCCCTCTCCTCGTGTGTGTTTGCCTAACTTCTCTAGTGATTATTGCTGCTGTTTACACCAGCTGCCCTCCCCGTACTTCACTCTGTCTATGGCCGCCTCCCTCTACTCAGTGCAGGTTGTGAAGGACAAATGTAAGGATAGCACATCAGGACAGCTCATCAAGGCTAAATCAACAAGGGATGAGCAATGTATATAAGTCTACATGGTGTCCTAGAAATAAGTCCTTACAAATAAGATAAATATAGATAGAAGTATTTTATTGAACACATGCGCCAGGTGGCAGAATGCTTAAACTGAACACTATGTACAGTATCCTTCAAACATCCTGACAATATATTTCATTTAATTTCCTTTACAATATCCTTTCTTAAAAATAAAGTATCCAATTTACCAGTTGTGTTTAGGCACTTATGGCACTTGTTTAAGGGTAAGAAAAGATGTTGTTGTTGGTTAAATATTGAAAAAGGTAAGTGTTTTTGTCAGTTAAACCTAACTAGGTATGCAACTCTGCACGTGAACCCTAGTCTTGGATGACAAAGTTCTACACTTTCTACACCCACCGTCCATCCCAACCACCTACCTGTGACTTCCATGTGGTACAAAAACAGTATTTTGTTTAATGAGAAAAAAACACGGTGAACATAATCCATGTAGCTATTACATTTTCAGACATATTAACAAAAACAAATGAGTAGTGCATAAATGTAATTTCCAGAGGGCATAGAAACATTTTCTATGGTCAAATAAAAGATTACAAGTCGTCAGGCACTTTTGAAGTTGCTCAAACTAAAAAGAGAAGTGTTAGGAGAAGTGGGAATCGCGTATGTTAAGTCTAAATAGCATTTACATTTGTTGTCTGAGGGCTTTTAAGGGCTTTTTCTCAACACAATGGAAATACATTTAGGCATTACATTTCTGATGTACTTTATCACGAACATGACATCACTTTCATTTGTGTACTCTTAATACTGTACTGTACAGATACTATATATGGGTAAGTAGATCAGTGTTCAGTGTTTGAAATCCACTGTGGGGCTATTGTATTGTAAAGGTGCTTAAGTGGTTTTTATTTAAACTCACCCACTTCACATTTCAACTGTGTCACAGAAAGTATTTTTCAAACCTTTTCTTCAACATTTGATATTCTGAATGGGTAAAAGTTGCCCTTCCCAGGGCAGCGCACCTGAAATTATATATTAGTTTTTCTGGGCAGGAAAGCCATAGGCAGGAAATAACCGAGAACAAAGAGAAGAGCATTCATTATGTGCCCTGAATTTCATTGTAATTGTGTTTTGATGTGAAATGGTGGATCTACTTCTTTATACTACATTAGTTCAACTGAATTGTCTCTTAGCTGCCTTATGATGTTAAGACTTTGACCTAGTTTTTGTCTTTATTTGTTCCCTGATCATCTTTTCATTCATTTCTCTGTCCCAAACTCTGGATCTCTGCTTTCTGTGATTGTCCGTGCCCGCTGTCTTTTCCTACTAGACAAGTGACAGTTTAGGGGAGAGGTCAAGAGATGTGTTAATGCAACAAAATGACTGCTTTTGGACATACAAGGCTCAGAGAAAGGCCCTTGGTAAACAGTAGGAATCAGAGTGATGGGTGACAGGAGTGTGTGTGTGAGGGAGAGAGAGAGAGAGAGAGTTGGGCAGCTGAGAAGTGAAGGGTGCCAAGTGTTTCCACTTGCCAGAATCATTGCAAAACAGCCTCTAACTGTCCACACGTGTGACACACACACTCACCCACACACACACTCACAGACCCAAGATGTCAGTGTCCATTTCTTCAGAGGTACAGTACATTGCGTCCAGCAGTCAGCTGTCTACCAGACCTGTCAAAGTTTTAACAACTGAGTCACACGTACTGACTGAGTGACCAGCTTACCGGCTAGCTGACTCACAGTCCACTGCCCTGAATGAACTGACTGGTTGTCAGCCTGACTGATACACTGGCTAACTATCTGAGTACAGCTGACGGGCAAATTTGCTAGGTGTTATGTGCAACTAAAAAATAGGCAGTGAAGGTAGAGTTGGACGCAGGAAATGATGGGTGTTGATATTTACATGTCATGCAACAAATCCACTGCAATTTGTGTAAATGTACAGATGAGGACTATATGTGTCCAGCGGGCATAGTCCCACAATATCAGTGTGCATGTGAAAAAGTGACAAAATAGTAGAGCACGGGGAGTCTAAAAAGCTCTAAACAGTAATTCAGTTGTAGTAAATTAACCAGGTAATGAGGATAGGCTTCTTGAATTTGATTACTTTAATTCTGCTACTTAGACATTTCATATTACATTAATTCTTTTTTTCATATTTCATGTATACAATATTTTTTTACCTGCATAATGTTGTTGCAACAGTAGTAGAATGCAGAATTTTTCTTTTCTACTGTTCCTAGCCAATCAAATGTTCCAAGGCATTTGCTGGACTGTGTGTGATAACAAAGTATGTCCCATATAGAATATCAGCAATAAAATTTGTTTTTCTTACATTTATTTATTTTTTGCATTTTATTAATTCTCCCTGCTGTTGCATGCTTTTTGAATCTACTTGAAACAGAAAGCCATCGACCTCAAGATTTGTCAGTAAGTTTTATGTAGAACCTGCAAAAAGGTTTTGGCAGGAGCTCTCTGCTTTTTGAGGATAGTGATTCACAAAGTTTTAGTGGTGATCCAGATAGATGCTCCAGTTTTTCTGTAGATTTTATGTAAATCACCTGTAGTGGGCAGAATGAAAGCCTTTCCATGTTTGTAGATTTGTCCCCATCAGATGTTCATGTATAATTTCTAATCCCGCATAAATGTGCATTTATTATTTATAACTCAGTGGTATTTAATGACTTCAGATTAATCCTGCTGTGCGTAAATTTACTTAATTCCATATGGATTTACTTTTTCATCTGTACATGCATCTTAATGGGGCACAGGATAAGCTTTCCATATATTTTCAGTCATTGCAAC
Source organism: Lepomis gibbosus (assembly GCA_029875015.1). Classification (NCBI taxonomy): domain Eukaryota; kingdom Metazoa; phylum Chordata; class Actinopteri; order Centrarchiformes; family Centrarchidae; genus Lepomis; species Lepomis gibbosus. The sequence continues at coordinate 12,502 of JAPMOB010235415.1, read as the reverse complement.
CTCTGCCTGCATGCCTCTTCAACTATATGTGTGTGAAGCCTTGGAAAGAAACAGCGCTTACACTTATAGATGTTATAAACACTCTACCGCACTAGAGTAAGGTAGCAGTTTATGCCATTTGATGGCCAAGAGAGGAGCTATATGCCTACTTGCCTGCATTTATCCCAAACACCAGGCAGACATGAAGAAAGGATTGCTGTGAGAGTGACAGAAAGTAAAAGAGACAACAGGCAAATAAAGTTGAGAACTTTTCCTCCTGTTAACACTATTGAAGAACTTTTTTGCAGGTAACCTCCTATCAGGTCAAACTTGTATTCCCTACTGGATCTTCAACCTTTCAGCAGTCTTCCATCAGTTTCCTCATCATTACACTGTACTGTCTGACATCTCTACCCTCAGTATCCTATGGGGGAGAGTGAATGCGGTGACTGAGAACATGTTTTTTTAAATGACTTTGACCCTGCCCCCCCCCCATCCTCAGTCTATCTCTTACCTTTACTGTCTGCTTTCTGGTTTGCATTTGGTTTCTGTCTGCCTCTTTCTCCCCCTGTCATTTTCTCACTTCCGATTGTAGAAAACATAAAAGACAAAACAATACACACATACAGAGATAAAAACATACATTATGTAAACACCTTATCATTTGTTGTTGTTTCTGATGAGACACCCATGGAACACTTTCATATAACTTAGTTTTACACAAACTTATTCTCATTTGCCAAACATCTCTCAGTCACAGGGGTTAATTGATTTTGATTGATGTTCTAGAAACTCCATTGAGGCAACATTAATAATAACATTGCCTTTTTATTCCATTAAAAGCAGGCAGACAATAAATTAAATGATAATGCAGTTTAATTACTTTGTGTTTCACTCATTTGAGGTTTGGTATTTAAAAGCATGTTAAAGCAGAAAGTTTGTATATACATACACCAAAACACTATAACCCTGCCTAACATGCACATACAGACAAACACACACACACACACACACACACACACACACACTTCTTCCCAACAATTCAAGCACGCAATAAAACAGCTTGCAGCTCATTTGGGAAATCAGAACAGAGCTTGTTGTTGTCGCTATTGTAGTGATGAGTTTGTAAAGAGAGAGTGAGTGTGTGTGTGTGAGAGAGAGAGAGAGTGAGGGAGGGAGAGAGAATGAAAATATGTGAGTGATCTGGCAGAACCAAGTGTATGGTTTATTACTTCAGGTCCTGAACAGATCACCCACCATCACTACACTCCAGCTCTCACTCTGTTCTGTTTTTCTCCCCTTTCTTATCTTTTGCCAACTCTTACTGCTCTCACATGTTCAACACTGAGGTGGGTAATACCACTTAGTCATTCGCAAAGGGCCTCATTCAATATAGTAATATATCACGCCAGCGCCAAATCCGGACATCGACTTTAAGTCATTTATAGGCTCCCTCCGTTACACAACCAAAACCCTACAATCTGGCTGGGACAGAAAAGATTTCTTTGTGTAAGATAAGCAATCCACATTCCTGATACACCGAAGTATATCACACATGTCATTTTATTGTCAACACAAAATAGCAAATATTTATAAAATTAAGTTTTTCAACTGCTCTGACTTATGTACAATAAAAAAATGTAAAACATAGCTTTGCAGTGTAGCAGAAAAACATTTTTGTAATAAAGCGACGGTATTAGTTGGAAGTGAAAATCAGAAATTCAGCCCACAAAATTCAATACCTAGAATCTGCTGCTTGTACAGACTGTTCCCACATCACAAGTCTTCTCTACTCTAGGTGATATCATGAAAAGTGAATGTACCGATTCTTGAAACAGTAAGGAGGAGTCGGGAGAATCAGTGAAATCAGGTATTCTAAAACAGCTGCCAGAAATCTTTTGGTAAGCTATGGCGAGCAGACTTTAATGCAAGTCCTGAATTTTGTATAATCTATTCTGGCGACAGGTGCTGTGTCAGCTAGATGTGCGGAGGCACAGGGAGAACATCTCAGGTCTCCTTCTCCAGCTGTCTGACCATGTTTCAATGGTAATAAGAACACAATGAACACAATGTTGTTGTGCCCTCAATTATTCATTTATGGTCATCAGGGTGACAATCACACAATACAAATAGGATGAAAAAACATAAAATACGCAATCATTCCGACTTCATTTGTGCAATTAACTCTACATCAGAAAAGGGGCTCACTAGTGTTTAGAGAGAGATCTTCAGATATACACATTTTCAAAAAGAAATTAAATTTTTCATATAGTGTATAAACCTTGTTGTGATGGTTAGATTGGGTATTTAACAAACAGATTTCCTTAAGGCAAGTTTGAATTTAACTGTTAACAGACAGTTACTGTAAACATGGTTTTGTATTGCAGTGTGTTAATATAATCTCGAAACAGTCAGAGAGGAGTTGAAAAGTCAGTCGATGTCGAGCCACAAAAGACTCTCATAATAATACACAGAACAAACAAGGCCTATAAGCACTTTCATATAGGCCAATCCAATCAGAGCTGGGGAATATCAGCATCACACTAAAATAAAACCCTGTGAGAGCAAAGTGCCATCCATTATTCCATTAAATGTTACCTTGTTGAGCTCCTCCAAAGGCAGTTAAATCACTGAGTGACAGTGTCCCTGTAGCTAAAGTGATTTTCTGATTTTCAGAATTAGAATGAAAGAGGGAGAGAGAGAGAGAGAGAGAGATTATTTTTTAAATTGCAATGTCAATTTTTTTAACCATGTATTGAAGAGATAATGCAACCCCAGCTCTTTCTAATAGACCATGTTTCCGTTTACATTATTAGCTTACATATTACACAGTTTATCAGTAATTTGCCAGCAATATTTCTTTTGCTTTTGTAATTGTTTTCCAGAAATCCAATTCTATTAGGGAAGTAGGCAGCTGGGCAGAACTTTGCCTAAGTGGCTTTTTCAAATATAATTGCTTTGCAGGTAGTTGTCTCATTATCAAAGACGGAGTGATTGTAATAGGGCATACTTTTCTGTATTTTATAATTTCATCATACCAGCAATTTACAACAAAAGCTTTTAAACAAAACAAGTCCAATGAGGAGGAATTAAGAAGAGATTAGAGAACAGAGAAGAAAATGAGTAGGGTATGTGCAGTTATTTGAGACGGGGATATGGATGAAAGAAGGAGACCTGTTTTGGCACACATTTAGCCAGCTGAATAGAAAAGAATACAATACCTATATGCATGGGAGGGAACTACTTTTCTCGGAGGGAGCAGGGTGGATGAGTACACAGAATAAAAAATGGAGATTAGGCAGCTGGTGGTGCAGAGCACTGATACAGATGCAGCCTGGACTGCTTGCTGCAACAAGCTGTCCCTTCTCTGTTAGATGATGACAGAGAGAGTGGGACAGGGTAGACACACAGAGGGTGAGATAGAGAAAGGGTCCGTGGGCTGAAAAGAATTGGAAGAGGATTTGAAGGAAAGGAATTGAGGGGAGAGGACAGAAGGAAGGCTTGGTGTGCAAGCTGTTGGGAGACTGCACAGACACACATGTTACTCATCAGCGGGGTAGAAAGAAGAGGGTGGGGGGGGCACTGGAGCAGTGAAACCGCTCAGCAGCTTGTCTGTGTTCGTGCCTGGCTACTGTCTCTTTACTGCAATGGCAGACATATGAGTGTTTGGCAGAGACGACAGAAGGAGTGTTACAGAGCTACAGAGGCTGGAAGCAACACACCAGTTTTTGGCATATGAAACGAGGTTAGCACAGAGAAAACAGATAGTTTATGAATGGAGGGATAAAAAATCATATTGTATCCTCCTAGCTCTTGGTAAAGAGTAAGCAGATAAACTATTAGGAGATACAAGTAGTCGGCACTAACAAGTCAACATTGCACTGCATTAGAAAGTCCAAAATCAAATCTCTCCCTCCGCTGGTGGAGCTGATGATGTGAGGTGAGAGGAAGTGTAGCAGCTAATTAAGCAATTGCCCAGGTCTAAATTCATGGGAAGTTGCTTTTTTTTCTACCACCAGTAATTTGAGGCAGTGTAGGAGAGAATTTTTGACAACATTTGTCAAACATACTTTTCTGTTCGTTTTACTTTTTACAACTTCCTTTGCATATTGATTTTGATTTTGTCGGTGCTGTATACACTCTCACCAGCTAAATGGCTTTAAAATGTCACCTGCTATCGATTGCACTTTGAATTGCTATGACTCTTGTATGTAAAAATCAGCCCAAAAGTCACCGTTTATTCCACAATGTTCTTTGATGTGTTAGCCACAAAAAAAAACTCAGTGATGGCAAAATGTCATTCAGGCTAGAGGATACTTACATACTGTTTGAGTGTTAATATATGTGTGGGTTTTGTGTGTAGGATTGATGTGTGAGTCCTGAAGAGTGAAAGAGTTTGTTGTAACAGTAAATGACTCCTTTGAACCCCACACGACACCAGTTGACAGTCCAATTACTTTGAAATGTGCGTGGTTAAGCATTGCTTGATGCGGACGAAGTCCATGCGTATATGTGTGCGCATATGTAAGTATTAGGTGGTCACGATGGTGGTGGAATGTGGGAAGGTGACCAAAGTTTATGCCGTTTTTTTCAGTGTTATAGTAATGTAGGCTGCATGCCGGGTCACCACGGCCTAACAATGCTGAAACACACACTTCGGTTAATGTGTATTTCCACTTTATTAACCTTGAGCTCGTAATCTCTCCATCACATTTTTTTCTTGTCCCAGGCTTTCCATCATCATTCTATTCAGCAAAACAAATATCATTATTGAATATTTTGCTTAATTTAGAACACTAATTTAAAGCAGGTGTGTTATAACCACAAAACAAATTATCCCAATGGTAGAAACCATCGTTCCCTGACTGGAAAAAACACGAATCCTACCTGCAAAGTTTGCAAAAAAAGAGTTAATGAAAACAAATTACTAGAGAAAACAATGAACAATGTGAACTAACATAAAGCCATGATGAAAAACATAATTCCCTGCTGTGAGATGTACAAAATCTCACTTATCACAAAATGACAACATCTGCTGGTAGAGAGAGTGATATGAATAAATCAGCACTTATTCATATCATATTGTTTGCTTGAATATGAGTTTGTTTTTCCAGATGCAACATTGATTCCCCCTGAGAACCACATAGAACATTAAAGCTACAATTTACCAATACTACATGTTGTATTGTTTTCACTTTATTGCCATCACATTAGTCGTGATGATTCTAATGACTGCAAAAAAGGAACTCAAATGATGATAGCAAAAACATTTTAATACAAAAACGTATTTCTTGATGGCTTTACAGACATTAATATTCATTGAATTCTAGCTTTGGGAGTGGTGCTTTTCTTCACTGAACTTTATTAATCACTAGAACTGCCTGTGAGCAAGTTTTATTTTATTTTTAATACAGTGCTTTTATGGTAACAGTATTTTGATATAGAAGCTAGCAACAGAAGCTCTGTATTAACGTAGCTTGGCATGTCAGAACACATCAAAAGATGCTTTATAGAGACACTGATGAAGATGTGTTTGTCTTCTTTCTGTTTCTTTGGCTTATGCGAGTGTTGTGTGTTTTGCTTCTTATAGCTGTGTGGCACACTACTGTATAAAAATTTTAACTAAAGGTAGGAGAAAGTTTCTGTGGCTAATGAAACAAAATAACCTAACTAATTGAACCGTACTTATTGGCTAACCTAGTTACATGTTAATAGAAAATACTTGTAATAATTATACATGAAACCGTGTGATATGTGATGTTGTGTAGTATTATAGAAATAATATACGGTATATTTCCAATCCCTGCAATGCTGCACAGATAAGCGAATAAAGATAATGGTGGATATTTACATTCCTATTAAATTAGTACATGACAGTTTTATAAGTGAAAACAATAAATATAAGTCACAGTATATCAATCACATGACAAAGTGACTTCTGGTTAGTGTTGACTTTATATACATACAGTATATACAGTCTGTAGAGCCTTACTTTAATGCTAGCTAGCACGCTTAGAGTAGTTGAGTTAAGGATTATCTTTGGCTAGCAAATCCGATTTCCTCTCATCTCAAAATTGCTCTACAACATGTTGTTTAATCTGACTAGGTCAAGTTAGAATTTCTAGAGGTTTGGTTAGAGCTCTGCACCCAACAATATGTGTGTGCTAGGTACATACAAACAAGAGAATTAGTGTCAGTCTCCTCCTGTCAGAACACTTGACCAGTTTGCCCATGTCATGCTGTCAAAAATCGATGATTTGCCATGAAACAGGAAGTCGCTATAACTTCAGATTTACATGTATAGTAAGACTAACGCCCTGCACAAAGGTTACGATATGGTAACCCTGGTTCTATAAACACAAGCGGAGCCCTCTACTGGACTCTATGGGTACTACCTCCTCCAATCACACGCACACACTTGCCCATTGAAATTTTATTGTGCACGTAACCGACCAATAGGACGTCGCTACCGATGTGTGCGTGACTTTTAAATAGCAGTGTCCCTACACGTTGCTTGCAGCTTTAATTTCAACTTACTTTCCACTCTCTTTGCCCTTTCTCTGCTCCCCCTCATGCGCTCATGTTTGCAAGTTGGTCTGGGGAATGGAACAATAAGATAAGATAAGATAAGATAGTGGTGACTAAGAAATTGCAGCAATGCTGACATGGCTACAGAAGCCTATAAAGGTCAGAAATATAAAAGTAATATTTTCTAAGAGGAATGAATGAGGTGGTTAATTAAAGCAGATGTAAAAAAGAAACATTCAGCAAAGAGGTAATATATCAAAACTCTGAATGTTGTAGTTGGTGACTCCATGTTTCTTTATTGTACACCCTCACAATACATAATCTGTGTGCATTTGTTTGTCTGTGAATGACACAAATCACGTGACCAAAGCCAGCCCGCCCCTGATTGATGGCCTCGTCTTTTGCTGATTACTGAAGAGTTGGACAATATTCATTAAATTGCGCAAACTTCTCTTATTACAGGCTAATGCAGAATGTTCACAGCTGAGTCTTCTTTAATATTACTGCAGTCCAATATTCAAACATTGTGGCTAAAGGATTTAGCACCTTAATGAAGGCTAAAACATACTCACTTGGAGTGAGAATATACCTTTCAAAATAGTCCTCTATAAGAACTCATGTTTTGTAAACGCAGTCGTGAGGAATCAATATTACCTGCCTTAATTGCTTAAAGGTAACATTACAACAAAGGGCAATTCTTTTCTTCCAGAAAGAGTACAGAAAACAGTGTACACATTACTGAAGGGTAAGAGACAACACAGGCATATTTTATGTGTGCTTACAATGTGTATGTTTATGTGTGGGCTTCTGTGTCTGGTGAGCTTATGTCACAGTATAATTGTGAAAATCAATACCTTGCCAAACTCCTGTCGGAATTTTCTCTTGTATGGTTTTCTTTCTCTTGGGTAAATATGCATGTGCCTGTATCTGTTTCCAGGTGTGTGGTATGTGTGAATAAATAGCTGGCTTTATTTCCTACAGGTATGTTCAGGTATGAATGTAAAGTGGAAGCCTCACTACCCTATTGGCCTCTCTCGGTGGCATTTGGCGGCACCGCTAACATTTTATTGATAATACACGCTCACCATTTTACAAGCACTTAGAACAGCTGCTGTGCTGTAAATTCACCTTTTACATTGGCTTTCATCATCGCTGCTCACCACGCATCAGTATCTTGTTTGGCTGCTATGTGATCCCCATCTCTCCTTGTCTCTCTTTGTCTCTTCCTAAACACTGTTTGTGCTATCTCTTGCCTTCTCTTGTGTGTCCTGTGTGTCTCTTGTTTGTGTGTCCTTTGTATCTTTTTTCACTTCCCATCCATCGCCTTTCAAATATTTGCAAGTTTACGACTGTTTGGCACACACATACACTTACAAAATAGGGAAGGGTTACAGGCAGCATGTGGAAGCAGAGAGAAGGGTGTACACACACATCCACACACTCTACTCAAGGCATGTATTGACATTGGGATTGTACTGAGAGGAGTACAACAGAAGTTGTTCTGTGTTGTAAAAATAAAGGTTAGTTGGCACATCTTCAGAGAAACAGTAGATTACAAATGACTGTTTTCTGCATGTTATAAAGTAGAGAAAGAACAAAGATAGGGGATACAGAATTTGTGTGTGGGGGAGAGAATTTAGACTCATTTTCTAGCTCCACATCTCCCCCCCCAGGCTGTAGCAAGGATAACATGTAATATAATGTACCTGGCTGTCTGTGTGAGTTACATAAATGCAGACAGACAAGCAGTGTATCAGTAAATTTCTCTATTTGAAATCACAGCAGTGTTATAACGATACTTCAATTTAATTTATGTAGTGCGAATTCATGACAGAGTGAGACAGAATGAGACAGTTATGTCATTGCACTTTCCATATAGAGCAGACCATACACTTTTACTGAGGCCCAAGAATTTCCACCACCAGAAAGTGACAGTGGCACAAAAAAAACTCCCTTTAATCAGAATGAGAATCAAAATCTGGTTTATTGCCAGGTACATTTTCACATATGAGGAATTTCCCTTGGTATAAATTGGTGCTTACAGTACATGAACATAAATAGAAATTTAAATATATAAAAAGTAAGGAGATCTAAAATGTACAAGTATACATAAAAATACAATAATACTATAATACAATGCTGACAAGTATGTGCAAAAGTTCACAACATGAGCATAAAGCACAGTTGTGCATTGTTGTAAGTGTGGGGTCAGGAGTGTATATGAGTGTGTGAGTGTGTGTGAGTGTGCTTTAATACATGATAACAATGATAAGGATGCATTAGAAAGTCCCTATACGCCTTCACATGTGTTTTGCAGATTTTGGCTGATTAGACCTTTGCTCACAATGAAAGTGGACATAGCTATGCTGGGAATTATGTGATGTCACCAAACAACAGTCACATTTCCCACCCCAAAAGGTGCAGCAAAGCTCAAAGAAGAGTCAGAGTCAAAACACTGGTGTTTTTTAGTTAAGGTTGATTAAACTTTAACTCAAGGTGAAGTTGGAAAGAGCTATGCTAGAAATTACTAGACATCACCCAATTTAAGGTACCAATAAGAATGCTAAACATTGTCCCACTTTAACAGGTGCAACATGAGGGTTAGGTAGATGTCAATCAAGCACATCCTCACAGCCCTGAGAGGAGGTATAATTAGGCAAAATCACTCAAAACATCTGTTGGGGATCTACTGTGGGTATGTAAGGTCTTTAATTAAACAAAAATGTCTATGAATATGTAAAAAGACGAAAAGCAATGAAACTGATACTCTCTCCCAGTTGCCTATTGGTCAACTTTGGTATTCTCATCACACTGAAGTAAAGTTGTTGACTACAGTCTTCTATGCAAAGGCCTGCTCCTGACAACACTTAAGTACTTCATCAGAGGAATCAGTTAAACTGTTGCCTTTTATTCTGTCAACAATTCCTCAAACAGGATATGAAATGTTAACTAAATGGCAAGACGTTAAGAGTTTAGCTAAGCTTTACTGTAAGTATCAGTCCCAAAAGGGAATTGATCAGAATTGGCAGAGAATTACACATTCAACAGTAACTTCTGGCTTTAGAAAAATGGATTTTCCCATATTTCCCTCTGCAGCATGCCCTCTGCTTCTTTGGTGTGTTTGTGTTTTCTTTCTAAGCACAAATCATGCCGTGCAATTTTCGTGTGTATCACAGTGTGCGTGTGCAGTTGTGTGTGTTTGTGTTTGGATAAAAGACAGCTAAATCATTTCTTTTTTCCCCTGCTTACTCTCTCTCTACAGGGAAACCAGGCTAGTTTGATCTTTGAAGCTAGAAAACAATATTTTATTGAAAGCAGAAGGCAGCGCATAGATGAAGAAAATATGGTTAGGGACTTAAATAATTCTGGGTCTGGGGGAAAATAGTGGACGTTTATGATGCAATTTGAAAGGCATAGAAGCCCGGGTCAGTTTCATAAACCACATTTGAATTAAAGAAAATAACCATGCTTTTCACAGGTAAAGTACATTGTGCGCCAGTGATAAACCGTGGTGTGTTCAGAAAATTAATTTTACATGCATGGGACATGATAGAAAGTAGGACACTGGAAGATAATATATCCAGTAGGTAGATAGATATTTGTGTTTTTCACTTCAGGTTATTGTCCTTGAACACTCCAACTGAGTGTGTTTTCAAATAGCTTTTCTTCCGGATCACAATGATGTACTTTAACTGTTTTTACATATTTTCTGTTAATCATGCGCATGTGCTTGAACTGCATTTGCCTTTTTTCTTCTCTACAGTTAATTACTTGGAAACCCCAACCCGGTGTCCATGATGTTTGACAATCTAACGGTTTTGTTTGTTTGTGTGTGTGCACATTGCAGCTGGCAACGTGGGACCCTGTTCATGGCTTGAACGGCACGCTGACAGACAGGAAATTGGAAAATAACATGAGAGGTGTAGTGCTACGAGTTGTCACTGTCCTGGTGAGTAGAGCTGCCCACTGTGTTCTTTTCTGTGCGCATGTCTATTTTTTGTTATTATCGTGTGGTTTACATTACCAAAGGCCTGTTACAGTGTTCCCTGTTTGAAAATTGTCCTGCTGTTCATCCAGAAGACAGACTGCTGCGACAAGTGCTGGCACGTCAGCCCTTTGCTCTATTGTTAATCTGTCCTTTTGTCTAGTTTTCTGCCCATCATTCAACTCTGTCTCTGCGGAGATGTAGGGAGGGACACATAGAGAGCTTGTGTGAGGGAATGAAAATGGCAGACAAACAATTATGTGACAAAGTCATGAAAGAGAGGAGTCGGCAAAGGTTAAACACAAATAAAATGTAACAAAGTGAGCTTACTAATGGACCAAGCTATCATCATTTCATTAGCTTCCATTTTGACATTTGACAGCTAGATGATAGAGACTGTTGGAGTTTTGATGATAGTGAGACTCCAACACTGTCTGTCTCGCCTGCAGCATCGATTTGAGTACACCCCACGAGTGCTTTAAAGATTCACTGCTGTAAATTCTTCATATCCTGTCTTTGAAGTGAGAAGCAGAGAAGAAAGAGATAATGCTAGACATCTTTGTGGCTATCCCTTTTTTCTTTCTATTATATATTTTTCCCCATCTTTGATTTTCATCATCCTTAAAGAAAAAAAATATGGATTGTGTTTTTGAATTGAGCCCTTTTCCCCAATTTTCAGTGTAGGGTGGTACCTATAGATGTAGTGTATGTGCACATTTATCTTCTGTGTTCTCCTGTTCTTTCTACCCTTCATCTTCTGTATTTCGTAATGAATAATGCCTCATCAGGGCCTAAAGACAAAAATAGATAGAAATAGTGTCAAATGTCCAGGGTGCTGCCCGAATGTACTGTTTTCGTTTTACGTGAGAATGGTTGGAGGGCACATCCTGATTGTGTGTGTGTGTGTGTGCGTGCATGATGTGATGGTTAGCACAGGGACGTTTGTAACAGATTTTTCTGTGTTGCCCTGGGCTTTCTCTGCTCTGATATAACTGATATCTGATATGTTTTCTGTCCGTAAGGTGCAATGGTCTCGTATAGTAACATGCAGAGTGGCCCTTGCCCTGTAACACACAGAAGCAAGCGAGCATGTGTAAACGAACACACACATGCTCGCTTGCCACACAAACATTAACCTGTAAGAAGATGTGTTCATTCTATTCTATTAGCCAGACTGTTGAAGAGTTATTGATTAGTTAATTGGTGATGAGATCACACCACTATTAGGGCCAATGACTCTAAATCATTGCTATTGACTAGCTGGGACTGTATTGATTATTAAATGGAGGTTAGCAAGGAATGGCTACATGTGTTTATGGCCCTATACAGGGCTCAGTAGTGAAACCTTTCTGGTCACAAATGTTTCCAAAATTGATATTTTGCAACTGGAAATTTAATTTGAAGCCTTGTGACGGTTATATTAAAATAATGTATTCTAGGCAGGAACTTGATTTTCCCTAGATGTAAGACTTGACGGTGTAAAATCAGATGGCCCATTATTTAACATGCACTGACTTGCGTATGTTCTTAATTTAGTTGGATTCATCACAGCAGCTTAATTTTCATCTTTTGCTGATTTTTTTCCCCTGTGCGCCTCAATTTTTCGGGGGTGCACCCACATTTCCCTGGTTCTTCTCCACATATACATTTATAAGTTGCAAGCTGTTAACATAGCTACTGCAGCCCAAATATGCAGCCAAAGGTAGAAGATGTCCCTTTTTAACTTGAGTTCACATTTTTGGAGATAATGAAAGAGCAATCTGAGTGTTTTCCCCAAATGAACCCAAAGTTTTACTTTGTAGGATGTTAAGGCACACAGTAACAACAAAGTGAATTACAGACCTGTTTGTAAAACAATTTGTGTGATGAACATACCTGTCAAGTTTTGGATTTCAAAATAAGGGAAATTTTCCGGCGCCCAACGCAAGCTGTCCCACCACCCCAACCAAGCTCCAGTAGGCTATCCCTTACATTTTAAGACAGGTGTTATAGCCTAAATGAAAACACAAA
>JAPMOB010235414.1:0-18162 GCA_029875015.1 Lepomis gibbosus | reverse complement strand
TTAAATAATTGCAGTATACTATTTCTATATGCATGTTTGCATGATACATCCAATTCATTGATATTGATACAATTTGATTCAATATTTTCTTATTGAATTGTTGAAATTTTATTCATCCACCACATGATTACACACTGCCTGTCTGATGACAATTAAATTGTAAAACACAGAAAAAATAAAATGGAATCTGGCAAAAGTTATAACAGATATCAAAGGGCCCTATTCATGGTCTTATCACCCAATATGTGAATGTAGCATATAGGGCTGCATCTAATGATTATTTTTGTTGTTGAATAATATGTTAATTATTTATTTGATTAGTCGACTAGTCACAATTATTTTTGTCACCCCCTAACGCTAATTAAACTAACAACTAACGTTACCATTAAGTGAACGAGTTTTACTATTCAGAATGAACACTAGTATCTATGGGGGAAAACAGGGAAGAAGACAAGACGGCGTAGGTCACTCCTATTACGTCACTGATTTACTATTGCACTTAACGTGTTTGCTAACACAATTAAAAGAGCATTCTCATAGCCAGCATCATCCATGAAACCTCAAAACCAAGAATGCAAAGAACTACTGAGAGGCTGCGTCAAGATAACAGCCAGACTTTATCACCCAAAACAGTCAGCTCACAATCTGATTTATTACCAAGAAGGTTGTAACTTTTAAACGTTTCACTTTTTAACAAAGATTTTTGCTTTGGATATAAAATAAAAGCACATTAAAAGCGAGTACTATAACCAGAACTGTACACTAACAATGGAAGATCTATTTAAGATAACAAAGCAACAACCCCCTTTCATAATACTTGTGTAGTTTATTTTTCTAAAGTGCTTTTAAGTTTATAAGTGGAGACTGTTCTGTAAGCTACATCACGAGCCAGATGTTTCTTGATTTACTTTAAAATGTTAAACCATTTCTCAGATTGTAACGACAGAGTAACAGTGGTACAAACACTGAAACTATCTTACAGTTGTGGCCTTTTCTCTGTCGTTGCTGCTCTGTTGTTGCTGCTGCAGTGGTCTGTGTAACTGGAACCAGGGTGCTCTGTGAGAGTGACTGGACGGCCGGCTGGCACTAACCTTGCGGGCGCTTGTGGAGCTTTTTAACCCTGAAAACGTTTGAGCACGTTTTGGATTCGCCATCAACTTTCGTAAAACTGCCTTTATTCAAGTTCTGTTCTTTTTGATTTCTTGCCTCAAAACCTCTCAGTGTATTTAGAGATGAAATAGAGTACAAAACTTCTGTTCTACCGTACTGCTGTTTGCCTCTTTCTCCGTTGCTTTCTGCTTCTCACATTAATGTTTCTTCTTCATGAATAGTCTTACAGTCAAGCAGTCCTGGCAGACAGTGGAGGCAATACTGCCCTTAGCATTGCAGTTAGAAATAAACAACCAGAAATGTTCTTAATAAGAAGTATTTCTATCGCTCCCTTAAACGGCCTCTTTGTAATGACACGTCGACAAATTTTTATAATGAATTTCGTCGACTAATCGTTGCTGCCCCAGTAGCATAAGTGTAGAAAGCTCCATCAGGAGGTAGGAACTATAGCAGTACAAATGTCAAAGAGGAATGGAAAAACAGGCAAAAATTAGTGCCCCGCACCTTTTATGACACCATGTATTCGTTCGTAACACGCCTGCTACATGACACTAGTAATTTCGGGGGGGCCACCACCACCCCTGAAAAAAATTCCTCTGGGAGACACTGTTGGTGTAAGCCTTTGTTCCTGAAATCTACTGCACTCTCCCTCTGACTGCAGTACACAGATCCTATCACAGTGGAAAGATGGTTGTGTATTGAGCAGTTTGTGGTTTGGCTATTTATTATGCTGGCTCAAGACAAAGTGCTAATGTTTCAACTAACTGGTTTTACCTGAATTCCTGATTGCCCATTGCCTGGATGGTTATCTTGAATGCCCTTTCCTCTGTGTGCAATCTGCATCTATGTATATGCATGTATTTTTATTTATTTTTAAATCTATGTGTTTTAAAGTCAACACCAGGGGTTGGTGTGTCAGGTTGTAGGTGTTTGGAGTCATGATAAGGCCAGGGATCAAAGGTGAGTTCAGGGACAGGGCTGTAGTAAAAGGACTTGGCCTTTAAGGCATGCAGAATGTCAGCTATGAGGGTCTCGTTCCACCTGACCCTTTCAGCCTGGTCCTTTGCCTCCTGTGTCAGGTGGCATTTTTACTCTGCATATTCTGAATATTCTGACCAGGTTAAGTTTCATTTAAGGACCAAATGTGGAGTACAGAAAGGGATGGCAAGAAAGGAGCTTTTTAAGAGATGTTATGATTTGTAAAATCATAAATGTTTCTTTAGATTAAGATGGAATGCCCTGGCATGAATATAAACAAGGTGGACAAGACCTCTTAGGCTGATGATACACTGGGCAACTTTTTGAGCAATCTTGCTAGAGGCAAGTCCGACTATCTTTTAAATGAATAGCGGCGGGTGGCGGAGTAGTGGGGGAAGGGGATTACGCTTAGGGATGTCCCGATCAGGTTTTTTTGCCCTCAAGTCTGAGTCATTTGATTTTGAGTATCTACCGATACAGAGGCCCGATCCGATACTTCTATAATACTTAAAAAAAAGAATAAAGAAGAGCGAAAAAACAGATCCAGGATGTCCCTTATATTTTATTTAATTCACCTTATTTTAACAATCAACAACTCTGTTAACAAACAGAGCACTTCTGTGAGGTAGCTTGAACAATCAAGTAATAAATAACATAAATTCTTGACTTTTAGACTTTAGTGCAACATTAAATATAAAAAAGTCTAAGATAAAAACAAAAAGCACCTCAACTTAAAATACCCGGCAGGCATATAAACAATTGATTGGATCTGGACATCCCTAATTACGGTAGTAATCTTTACTCGTTACCATTGACGACAATGTTGCCCTGCGCGATTGCTCTAAAAGTTGCTCTGTGTATCATCAGCTTTAGTTTTGTGCAGGGCTGCTGTATGTTACTGCATTGGTTTGAACTTGGTGTACCAAATAAGTAACTAGGAACCGCGCATATTTCCAGCATCATCCATCACACCACGACTCATAAACTCTGTCCTCTGTTTTGGACAAACAGATCTCCAGCCAAGTGAGTCACATTCAGCAGCGTTTAAAATTTGCCTGAGCCGCAAGTTGTATGAGTGTACCACTACACTGGGCCTGTGTGTGTGTGTGTGTGTGTGTGTGTGTGTGTGTGTGTGTGTGCGCGCTCAGGTGTCTTGAGTGAAATGGAAGTCAGGACCATTGTTTTGATCTACAGATAAAGAATGAGGACCAGGCCATAATTTCTCTGTTGTACATAAACAGGGAGATGCCGCTCCCTTCCACTTCCCCCTGCGTATTGTCCTGATCCACCGGTTTGTATCAGTGCTGGAGACGAGGCTTCGTGGTCTCACAACACAGCCTCATTTATCTGTTTAAGCCCCCAGTGGTTTGACTCAGGAGTTGAACTGAGAGCTGAGCCGTGGCTATGTCATGGAAACTTGTGCTCTTGGTCCTGAACCCTGCCAAAGACAATAGATCAGATGCAGACGCAAATAATTCAACCTCTCCTTACGACATTTATGTTGCTCTTCCTTTCTTTTGCTCTCTTGTTCTTCCAACGTTTTCTTTTGCACTCTTTCCTTACCATCACACAGGCCATCACACAGGCCTGTGGCAGGTACTCTGTGAGTATAAATGGCTTTTGTATAAATGTGATGCCACTTGTTCTGCTCTCCCTTTAACCATCCCTCACCTCCTTGATGAAAGAATAGTGATGCGTGTGCAGATGTGTTTCTTTGTGGCATCTCAACGAATCCATTTAGGTGTGTGTGTGTGTGTGTGTGTGTGTGTGTGTGTAAGACTGAGACAACCTGTTTCCTGTCGCCTTTTGTCGTGTTTCCCACAGGTCGGGTCTTGACGTGCAGACAGAGACTTGCACTCACATGCCTACAGTTACACACTTTTCATCACCAACTGTCAAACTCGGTGTTCATTAATTTCATTCACACCGTTTAGGAATTCAGCGTAAGACTTAACACATTTCAGATGCATTTCTAACATCTGAAAGTATGTTTACATCCAAATGCTGCACAGATCCTTACTTTTTCTGCATATTTGGCAAAGGAAGTGAAAATGAGTATTTCCATTTTAACCATTACTTTTGAAGAAGTATAAGATGTTATACTACTACAGTTATTGAACTTTTTATTAATTAATTGGCTTCCTCCTACCTCACATAAAAGGTTGAGTTTTTGTTTAGGCTTATTTAAGTGATTCGAGTTGTAAAGGATATTTGCCGTATTTATGAATATTTAGAATTTCTGCTTTTTTTTGTATGTGCAATTTCTGTAAAAACAAGGTGAGACTCACTTACTGGAATTACTAAATTCACTAAGCTCAGACACAAGTGACAAGTACGTAGAAAGACTTTATGGACAGGCCCAGATATGTAAAGGGATAACCTGAATGTTTATTTGGTTTCCTTTTGTCTCATAGTTACAATCTGATTACAGCAGGGAGTGTTGGAAGGATTTGGGAAGAGAAGAGGGAGGGCGACATTGCCGCTAGAAACAATGTCTTTACTATTTTTAGTCAATAGATGAATGTTTAGTGGCACATGCTTCCTGTCCGTACTTGTCCTCTGAGAGAACAGGGGCTCCAACCAGTAAGGTCTGTGTAACTCGGTAACATACTGCAATTTGGACAGAGCGCTAGCCCCTGGCCATGCTGCTCTGCTGGAGAGGAGGGTCAGAAAAGGGGGCGTGAGGGGGCTCATTCAGGGAGAGACGGGATGCGGGAGAGGGGGAGGGGAGCGGCGCAGGCGTTGAAGAGATACAGCTGTTTTCTCCAGTCTCAGCTGTTGCTCCTCTTCCATTAGACGCAGGCTCGGTTTCCCCCCTCTCAAACACACACACACCCTTACTGGGAGAAGCACACAGTGTTCACATTGTTCTGCCTTGTGAGAAAGATGAAAGAATCAATCTTTCATAGCAGCTATCAGATGGGAATAGCAAGTACTCGCCGTATTAGTAAGAGAGGCAGGCATGACCAGATTAGGCAAAATCTGTCTCTCTTTTCATCACCTCTCTCTCTCTCTCTCTCTCTCTCATATTTTTATATATATAGGCTATATAAAGTGCTAAAGTTAGTGCTGCTTTTTTTCCTCCTGTATGTCTCTTGTGTTTTCCCTTGACCTCTGCATGTGTGGGTGACATGTTTAATTCCCCCGCATGACCTCCGGCCTACTGAACTCTGAGAGCAAACAACTGAGTGTGTGTGTGAGTGTGTCTATGGGTGTAGTTTATGTCCCTCTTTGGGTGACCGTTGCCTTCTTGCTCCTATGCTGAACACAAGTGTTGTACGTTGACACACTTATTCTTCCTCTTCTCCCTTTCTTACTCAATCCCCAAGTAACTCAATTCCCTCTCGGCAGCGCTCCTTTTGTGTTTTAACTTGTAATTGGCCGTTTTATCGGGCCCTGGAGACAGGGCAATGCTGTGTTAGTGCTGCATGCATGACTTCCTGTGTGTGTGTGTGTGTTTGTGTGTATGTGTTAATCTGAAAATGAGGCCTGTGTCTTGCTCAGTTAAGCAGGTTCAAAGTGACTGGATCAAAAGTAATCTTACAACTAAATGCTCAAAAGTTCAACTCAACAATCCCAGCACAGCAATTGATTCCCCGCTTCCCCCCTCTTTGCCTTACTGTAAACTTGGCTGTGCCAACCACATATTCACACACAGGAAATAAGACTAACAATAGCTACAGTGTGTTTGCTTTTAAAGACACTACAGATTCTGTGCTTTGATATTGGCTGGTGCACTGCTCTTTTGGGTCAAGGATCTGAGCAGTAGGCCAGGCTAAAAGAGGACAGAAGAACGTGTTGGAGGATGATGAGCTCATTGTTATAGAGACGGTAGATTATACTGTTGTTTCTGGGGAATGGATGTCTTGATGGATTGTATTTCTTCTACCTCAGAAAACTACCTCTTAAAATAATTTATCTCAGCCCATGTTTGGCTACAAGGTCAACCTTGGCAGGACCTATGAGAAAGCTATCCTCCTGCAAGATGTTCCAACATGTCTGCAAGTGGAATCAAATAAAGAGGGTTTCTTGGAGAAAAATTAAGACCCTATGTTGTTTTGGCTTATAGGAGCTGACTTATACAGCCGGACGTGGACTTGTAGATTATTCTCTATCTAAGTCAGTTTCCTTCTCCTGGATGGACAGTGTTTGTTCCTTTTTTCAAAATGAAGGTATTGTTGTACCAGGACTGTGGCCATTTGTGTTTGTACTGTGTGTGTTTCGTCTCGCATAATTTATGGTTTGTCATGTTGCTGCATGCCATGTCTTACTCAAAAGACCCCAGGGCCCATCCGGAGCCCAGGCCTGGGAAATGCTGCATGGAGCCAATATCTTTGTGGTAGCATCAGTGTGCAGGTGAAAGACTCATATTTTGAGTGGCAGACAGAGATGGAAATGATAAAGATGTAGATTAAGGAAAGATCCGGTCATGCCGGTGTTCTTTCTAGAGACAGGGGATACACAAATTTTGTCTAGTAAACTGATATGCACAAGACATTTTAAGGTTTTCCTTTTTAAACTGGGTGACTCACAAACGTGTCATAAGATTTTGTGATGTCTTATGTTCATGATGCAAATTGCAGCTAGTTTGGGGGACAGATAGTAGAAAAGAGAATCATAAGGAACCTGTTTGATTCAAAAACTGATTCTTATAATCCTTTAGCAGCAGCAGCTGTGCAGTAAATTTAATGTTCATCAGCAAGTAGCTACCGTTCTTTATCAACTCACTGTGTCAAACTTATTTACCAACAGTATGACAGCTTCCAACCCCTGTTAAAACCCACACTGAAGCCACTTCCAGTGACTGTCACCCATAATTGTATTTACTGAAAGACAAGTAATGTAAAATGTAGCTACAGGAAATGTTTCTCTTGCATCAGCATCACTTATTGTCTGTGGCTTTTGCATTTTTGTGTCGTTTTTAACTAGTCCTCCTAGGCTGTTTGGAAGAGCAAAAGCAAAAGGTTAAACATGCTGTCTTAGGATAAGACAGTCAGGACACCTCTGTACTAATCTGCTGTGACCAAAACTTCAGATGATATATTTACAATTGTGACTCAAAGCAGTGATAACAGGAAACAGACTTTGAGACATGGTTGCATAGTTACTCATGTGTTACCATCCTGTATGTTCTAACTTTAATGTTCACAATCAATAATCACTGTAGGCTAGATGGCTTGGGTGGTATTTATTTTTTCCTACCTCGATACCTTCCTGTCATTTCACCAGAGTAATATATACGGTATATAGTGTACAAACAAACCCCCACAAACCTGTTAAAGTCATTGTAACAGGAGTCTATAGTCTTCTGTGTTGCAGTTAGCCTGCTTAGACTTAGACGGCCGGACAGAGCATCACAATGGCTCTTCATGCATCTTCATGACTGAATCCTTGAAAATCTCAGCTGGTCAAAAAAAACTAACTTAGGGGTACATATGTCTATCTGTAAGGTGAGTGTTTGTGTTGCATGTGTAGAAATTGTTCTTAATGAGCAACAGTCACACTAAAATTGTGATTTGTTGAAAGACAAGTAAAACCTGGACATTAAAGTTTCAAACTTTTCCCCAATTGTTTTTATATTGCATTAACAATTAGGGCTGAAACGATTCGTGATTACTGTTAAGATGAAGCGTTGTTTAATCCATATAACTATACAGCACACTGTTTCACACGGACATTTATTACTGTCGCACATCATGCTTATGCTGTGTGAACATGACGTGATTATGATGGCGCTGTTTGCAAAGTGGAGGATGAGAGAGAAAATGGCGAGGGACGGAGAAGAAAGTGTTCACAGTATGGGATTATTTCAAGCTAAAAGAAAACAGTAATTCTGTAATGTTGCAGTCTGTGCACCGTAAGACGTAGGGGTGTGCATCTTCACTGGTCTCACAATTCGATTCCTCGATGCATCACGGTGCATCACCTCAAGGGTGGGAATTTTTAGGTACCTCATTACGATTATGAGGCTATGATGCGATTGTAAAACAAATAAGATATAAATGTATTTTTCTCACTGTTTGACTGTTTGGTACTTTTAAAGCAAAGTATTTGTAACAATCCAAAGTAGTAGGTATTAAGGAACTGCAGCTATTTAATGTTGCTTTATATAAATGTAGCAAACGTTGCATAGGATTATAATACATAACATTATTATAGTGTTCCTACTGACCTCTGCTGTTTTTATTTGAGGCTGCTGTTATTAGTACAGAGTCAGATACGTGTTGAACTACGCACTTTACAATGCTCCAGCCAAACCACGTTCACTCCACCTTAATATATCTGTTCCTTTTTTTGTCTCGTCTAGTGTAGTAATATGGTTGTGTCTTGTCTTGTAAGTTGAAACAGCATTTTGTTCATTTATGTACTCGATATGTGGATGAATGACATGGTTAGGGCCAACTGCCTTTCTAGTAGTTGGAAAACAACAGACGGACTTTAAGAAACAGACACGCTGTGACCTACACTGTACATTTATAGCCAGACTGAAACATAGCGCTCATGTTTTCCTCTGCTCCGCTCGTTTTCACCGTCACCTACTGCCGCCTGTCACGTAGCTGTCATTTGAATAATGAGCAGAGGACACTGGCAAAGCGCTACCGCGCTGCAGTGTGCGGGTGAAAATCATTAACGTGAGTTAATGCACTTACGCATTTCCGAGTTCCGCCTTTTTTGTTCCGTCAACATTACGTTATCAATTAATCTCTAGATAATCGATTATTGACATTTGTTATTCGATTCATAATCGTCCAAGTCCGCATCGCGATGCATCAAAAAATAAATTATTTTCCATACCTTTAGTAAAACGAAAATGATGTCGCCTACCGCAACAGCACGACGGCATCTGATCAGAAAGCACCCGGTCTATCATCAAGTCCACGAAGCGGACCACAGACAAGGTAACAGCGACTTTAGTATTTAACTGAAATCATGATTGATTGTTGAGTTAAAAAGCTAGCAAAAGTAAGCCGCAATCCCCAGCTGTAAATGTACACATGTGCGTTTTTTGTTCTCCTGGCTGGGCTGTGAGTTTGGGTTGTAACGTCACTGTCAGGAGCTAACTGGGTGTCGGGGAGCTGCACCTTTAGTATAACTTGTATAGCATTCGGGTGATGTATGTGTTGGGTACAGCAGTTGTCTAGTTGTTGGTCTGTTGATGTTGCTGGTCTGATGTTTGCTGTATGACACGCTATGAATTTCCACCAAGCGAAAGTACTTCTTAAACGCTGAATCGATGAAATAATCTGTAGAAGCTTCGAGTACTAAATTCATCGTTAGCTGCAGCCCTATTAAAAATATATATTCTGATGTTGTAAATAATCTGGATATTCACTTGAAAAAACAGTTTAAAGATAAATAACCAGATGGAGTGTCTGTTTTTGGCTAATCTAGTGAAATCAAAAACTACAAATCAATGTCACATTGTAATGGCGTAAATACGTCCAGAAATAATAAAAGGATAGCTACATCAGTGGAGGAAGTAAAGCACTTCTCTCCTGTATGAGAAACCTGTCATCTCACGCTGTATAGTATATTGTCATAATGCCTATGTCCACAGTGCCTAGTGCTAGGTAGCTGGGTGTTCTCAGTGAATTTATTATAGTCACTTGCTCATCAACTCAGCAAAAAGTGTATGTGCCTTTGAAAAGAAGGTGGTAAGTTGTAGCAGAGTGAGACACCTGGGCAGAGAGACATGCGAAAGCTCATCTGTTGCATTGTTAGACCAAGATTACGTTGTTGGACCAGTATGCTATGCAGGTTTTATGCCTGACCCGCTGTGCAGGAGTTTGGGCACACTTGGAGAATATCTCATCTTGTCCCTAACATTGTGGTGGTTTTGTATATTTTTGTGGCATACAGTGTCACTTCCCTGAATTGGTGTTTGCTCAGACTCCATGAGGAGGTTTTACTGTTGTGGGTTAGACTTGTACCAATCCTCAGAGACTCATAGAGGAAGACATAGAGATGGTATCAGTTTCCTCTAAACATTACTGCTCTGACTGACTGCTTAGTTGCGCTGTATTGTTACCCTGCCTTTTCCTTGTTAATGGTCTGTGCAGGGAATGACCACAGACAACAGTGTTGCTGCCAGCTCCTCACTTCCTCTGCTTCATCTCTCTCCCCCTCCTTTCCCCCTTTCCCCCCTCACTCATCTGTCACCATGTTCAGGTCGCCTGGTCTTCAGCAGTAGAGTTGAACCTGGACTGGGCTGCCTGCCTGCTCCCATTTGTGCCACAAATCAGGCTTAAGCCAACACACGCACATAAACATACACACAAACTGTAGGCCAATGCTCTGCCCACACGTGACAGCCTGCTGCTCTGTGGCCCCACCACATGCCCCGACTCACAAACCTGGCACCGCATGCCTCTCTTCGGGTTATTTGATGGAGAACCAGATACTGATATCCAGACCAGAACTTAGGCCCTTATATTGGCTGTTGGTAGGAGAAGATTTTGTAGTATTTATTCAAATATGATTGCTGCTTGTAGCTGTGGGCTACTAGAGGGTAGCGTGTTATCTAGGTTTGTGAGAGTTGTACGTACCAAGTGTGTCTGTGTCACAGGGCGGTGTGCCAGGAGAAAAGACAGAAGTGGGGACAGGCCTGAACAGCCTGTCTGTAAAGCCTGAGCCCTAATTATCAACCCATAGAGCTGTAAGGATCGAGAGAGAGAGAGAGGCAAGTGTGTCTATAAAAAGCCTAATCACACCCCACGGTGCAAGCTGCTGCTAGGGCACCAATTTAGAACTAGTGGAATTTCACAAACAGGGTAGACAGATCTAACTAAACTAGATGTAGGTGTGTGTGTGATGTGTGTGCTTACATGTCTGCATCATGTCTTCTGTATGTAAACGGTAAATGGACTGCCTTTATGGAGCACTTTTCTACCATAGCTCACAAAGCTCTTTACAAAGTTGTTGTCAACTGATCTGAATAAGAATCAGCTGACCTGCCCTTTGCCACATTGTCCATCCAGCTCTGCTGACAGTATTTAATTGCCAATGCAAATTGTAATTGTTTGCATTGAGAACAGAATGGAAATCTTTCCTTATATGCTAAGGCTATAGGACTATTTACTAAAGTGTGGCAGTGCAGACAAACAAGCTGTTGACAACAACCTCAACAACCTCAACATTCCTTTGTCACCTCACACATATGATATATCAGTTGTTTTCACCTACACAGAAAACCAACAGGGTTGTTGAAGAAAACGCAAGTTGTGTGAAGACGTCACATTCTGTCAGACCTTGTATCAATGGCTTATTGAGTTGTAAGTCTGTATACTGTGTTTATGTCTTCAGTTGCCTCCAGAAATGTGGTACATCAAGCTCATCCCTTACACTAAAGTAGCTGCCTTTTGTGCACACCATACACCTTGTAACCAAAATAAACGTTCATAAAGGAAGTCAGGCAAGCTAAGTGAGAAAAAAAGGGGGAAGGTTCTACAGACAGTCTTTTGAAAAACGGTGACTTTTTGATTCTAAGTCATGCATTGATGATGCGCCAAGAAGAAAAGAGAGTTGGCCGAGTTTTAGTTCATATAAATTGATTTGTCATTTTAGATATCAACGACTTTATCAGCTTTGCATTAAAATTCATTTTCTAAATAAGGACCGTAATAGAAGTAAGATGGTGTTGACAAATGAAAGGTGCAAATATATTTTAAATTCACAGTGTGTAAGAATTGAGACAGCTGTGTAGAGCCAAAATATTTTCACATCTAAATTAAGGGTTTATATTTACCAAACCTGAGTTGATGATTGTTGGGACTGTGGAAAGAGTAATGAAGACAGTTTGTGTGAGTTCTGTTTTATTCCTGTCGATGAAGACAGTTTGTGTGAGTTCTGTTTTATTCCTGTCGAGTTTGAATGAAGTGTGATTTACTGTTTGTAAGTTAAGGTTTACAAGGCAATTAAGCTGGTCTTAGTGCTGAGAAAGGGAGAAATTTCAATTCAGAAGGTGTACAGTTGCATTTTTCTGCGTGAATATTTCCTTTCTTGACATTTTGTGAGTTTATTTTTATTAATCATTAGACACAAAAAGCTAAGGGAGCTTGTGTAACATAGAGATCTCGCTGCTCATACACATCTCCCAGCTGAAACTTAGTGGGGAGGCGTGAGCTAGACAATTGGACCATCTCCTCTTGAGGTAAAAAATTACGAGACAGGACGGGAGGTGGCTATCTGGTTAGCATGCTAACTTCAGTAGACCTGCCTACAACAGAACAGATGGATGTCGTCGCATTCTGTTTTAATTTGTTGAATGTTTTAAATTCTGGCCATGTCTCACACATTGTACCAGACTCAAAGTCAGAAAAGCTTGCTTGTGCACTGTCCTGTGTCTCGTTTGGTTTTTAAGACCGATTATACCCTTTGGGTACTTGCCCTTGGGTTTTCCCAGTAGATCATGCTTATTTCCAGTCACAGACAGGCCTAAATATTCATGAACCGATGGTTCAGTAGAGGGTAGAGCACAGTTGCTTCAGTGACAGGGTGGTGAGAGTCTGTCACTGCATTCATTATCTATTGATTTTCAAAAAAAAGCCTTTACTGTGAAATTATATGGCACCATTAAATTATTTTCTTCTATTTTTGCATCATCTGATAAGTCAGATATATGCTGTCTTCTTTTCTCGAAGGACTAGTGTATTTGGGACGGAGAGGTATCTTCTCATTTCCCGTTTATGTTTGTGCGTGCATGTGTCTATTTTCTGTATTAGTAGAGCATTGTTTGCTAACCAACAGGGAAACCAGAATGTGGTGTAAGCTATGTTGGCAAACCATGGGATTCAGAACCTGTTCTGTAAGAAATAAAATGATGAAACACCTTGTTGTAGGAAGGACAGTTAGGAGAGCCTTGGGCATAGATTGATAATAACAGGTATTTGAATGAATGTAGCACATGGCTTTTATATACGTGTTTGAATGTGTAGTTCATGTAGGGCAGTCTTTTTGTTTTCCCCTATGGTTATACTCATGAAAATATACTCCTGTCTGTTCTCCTACTGGTCTGAACTACCATGGAGCTCTGTCAACTTATTCTCTACAAGGATCTGAATATCAGCGGCATGTTAAGTGATGGTGTTAAGGGGCTGTTGGGCATGTTTCCTCGACAGCAACACACACAGACACACACACTTTTGTACCTGCTGAGTGAAAGCAGTGTATATCGAACTGCTGTGACATGCAGCCACATGCTGTGTTACTGTGTGTATGTGCAGGTCATTAGAGGGTGTGTGTGATCAGTCCTGCCCCTCTTAGCTCCAGATCAATAGTGTTCTCCCCGGAAGGCTTGACTGGAGCCCAGGGAAAGTGAGAACCTCGATCCGGTCTTCAATGCCATGGCTCGCTCTGTGGTGATTAACAGGCTTCAAAAAAGATGCAACCAAAGTTGGAAGTAGGGCTTTTTGTAAAAACAGAAGTGAAAAGGAAAGTTTACCCACATTTAATTTCACAACATATCTTAAATGCTAATCCTGCTTTTTACTGTTAAATGCAAGATGGTAAAGTGGGTTAAATTGCTTACAGCAACTTAAGTTGCTTGCCTAACTTGCTTACAGGTGTAGCCCAAGCCCCAACCTCCAGGGAAGAAAAATGAAGCCAACAAGGAAGTTCCAAAAACTGTATTTCATCGAATGGCCACTGGCTCCAAAAGCAATTAATAGACTATGTTACAATGCCCAACTTTACTGCAGAAATTAACATGTTTACAGCCTGGTATAAAAACTGATTGGTCTATATAGCTCAACTAACCTGTTTAAGACTTGACATTATGCATTGTGCAGGACGTGGTCGCTTTGAGTGACATCAGGTGGCCAGCCGTTCGGTGGTTCAGCAGCCAGGCTTCATTTGGCCTGCCTCGGCTCCACTTCTTTGCCCATGTTTGGATTAGCTATAATCAGGCACTGCCAAGATGCTGATGGCCGCAGCCGCCGGGAGCCACCCACATTGAGCTTTACAACTTCTCTTCAGATATGTATGGGTGACCTCAAGGACACTACTTCTGTGTTTTATATTGTCTGTGTTTAAGCCGAAAACAGAGCCTCCCCTTCATACGACTTTGAGGCAATATGAAAAATAATTTGCTTGAAAGTAACAGCTTTGACTTTGAAGGCCTACAGCTCCTAACAGTGTAAATGCCCTGGTTGTGTGTGCACTCACTGTGTGTACTAAAGAGAAGAAGAGGAGGGCACAGCTTAATGGGCTGTCATGTCCCTCACTGCTCAGCTCAACACACTGACCTACTTTAGCTCCACGACTTTGGTGCATCTGCGGCATGCATTTGAAATGCATCAAGGCCTTCGCTGCTCGGCAAAACAGAAAGCACGTGTCTGTACAGTGCATGCATTATACAGACAGTGACAGAGGCGAGATACTGTCAGTTTTATCACAAAGAACAGTGGAGCAAAAAGAGAAATTGATTCTTTTCCTCTTTCTAAAGATTGTGCAGTGACGAGGCCAGGATTTGTGCTCATAATTGCGAGGACTGAGTCTTGCTGTGAGCACAAGGTAGAAGGACATTTGTGATGGTCGCGCAGCAGACAGTGGGAGCAGATTGAGAAGCGAGGCTTGCAGGGCTGCTAAGTGTCAAAGACAGCGCTGCAGGCAGGAACTGGCAGAGTTGTCAAAGTCACAGAACACTCTGTTAATGCTGAGCGTTAAACAAATCTTGCATGTCTGATCCTTTTGTTCGCAGTCTCGCATCTTGTGACCTTTCCCTGATCATTGGTACAGTTCTGTAAACTAACATACAAACACCCACTAACCTTTTATGTTTGCGTGTGCCTGTGTGGTAGCTTGCACCTTGTGTTGCGACATAGATGGAGTAGTGAGTAAACATGTATGCACATACAAAAGTAAATGAGATTAAGGCTTGGAGCAGTCTGGTGTACTGTGTCTTTGAAGGTCCTTGCAGTTTGTGTACTGTATAGGGCCATCTGAGAATGCACTGCTACAGTTTGTCATGGCTACGATATAAGTGATGAAAATGTCATTATACATGTTGCATCAAAAAGCTGTGCCAAGGGGGAAGGAAACAGCTGCTGTCACAGATGTTGTTCAAGAGAAGGCTCATGGGGAAGTATTAACACCCATAAAGTCAATGTTATACTCCAATCAATATTCCAACAGGGATTAATATTTGCTATATTCCTTGGTAAGGTTCGAATTCATCCAGATAGTATTAGCTATATGGTGTTTAGCCTGTTGATAATGTTTGTGTGATGGTATTAATCTGCTTATTATTTCTTGATTAATCATTTGGTTGATAAAACAGAGGTAAAGCCCATCATCATAATGTCTTTGAGGTAACATCTTTAAATATATGGATGGATTGTCTGACAAAAAAAGTCAAAGGTTTCTGCTCTAAAATGAGTTTGAGGTGAAGAGGAATAGAACGGGAGCTGGGCAGCGTAAGGAGCCCAGAGGATGTGCTGTTTTCAGGGCGGCGGGAGACAGGAATGAAAAGGGTCAGTGCAGGATGTGAAATGCGTTGTCACATGGACAAATACGCCTGCATGTGCATGATGACACACAAAAAAAACACCTTCGCGTTGTGCCCTTCAGTAACGAGGCCTGTTAGGCTGCCAGCACCTTTTGTGCTTGAAATGCAGCACGCATGTGAATGTCAAAAAGCAGTCTGACAACACGAAAGAGGGAAGGAGAGGCAGCCGCCCTGATTCATCAACAGTGTCATAACTCTGCAATTAGTTTAACAACGACACATCCTCTGCTGTAAGCTCTGGCATGAATCACTGTGCTTTCTGTCGCTCTTCCTCTGTAACTCTCCGTGTCCTCCTCCTAATCCCTGTCATGTCCTCATGATTTCTTATCTCTGCGGAAACATTGTCAGCCTGTCCTACTATTCCCAGTGTCCCAAGCATTTCGAAACGCACACCTACACCATATCACTGCTCGCATGATATTCCTCCAGCAGGGTATATAAAACCGTACCGAAGCGTAAGGACCCAACCACGTGGCATTATGCCACCGAGCTGAGCACATTTCAGCTCAGCTCACTGTCAGAGGTGCATGGATGTTGGCAAGAAAAAAGCTGGATAGGGAGGGCAGTGACTCAGACGGAGTTGGTGTTGTCTCTCTGTATTTTTGAAGGAGCATAGCTGGAGGTGTGGGCGTAGTAAGGAGCTGTAAAATAATGAGAAACTGGTCCAAGATGGTCGTGATCATGACTGACAGAAGGCAAACGGATTGACAGCAGACGAGCACTAACAGGGGTGAGGCCAGGGGGTGTTTACTCTGCTCAGGGTATAGACAGAGCAACACTTTGTTACGTGACCGTGAGAACACAGACTATAGATGTAGGTGTGGTCTCTGTCAGGTTTGGGTATGTTATTTCTCTAGTCCCAGCACAACATGTGTTGCAGTTACAAAGCTTTTTTGAAAGAATGTATAAGCTTACGTCAGCAAAGTTTCAAAGTTTACTCTGGTTAGTGGAAATCTTAATCCACTGTTTGTTCTGCTTGTGAGCTTTGTACCCCTATCCAGCATGATAACAGCCTGGAGGGGATGAGAAGATCTTAGCCCCTACCTGGTGGCTGAAGGCCAACTACTGTCTGCCAGCATGCAGCATTAGACTACAGCCAGCTGGAGCGCCAGGCAGGCCAACACACACACTGGCTTTTATTTCTTAGAGTTGGGAGACACCTACTGGCTAATGCGAGTCATGTAATGTCATGTAAGGGCATTGTAAGACAGTCTCTATTGTTGTGGTCAGCAATAGGCGGCCTGTGGGCCAGAACTGACCCGCCAGCAATAATATCTGGTTCGCGCCCAGATTGCTTTGATAGCAGAAAAGTAAAAAATAAATAAATTGATAGCGGCTGATGCTGAAATAGGTCTCAGTCATGACAGCGACAGTTACTCACATAATCACTTGCTCTGAAGTGATTGTGCCTCCAAACTAAAAGCGTAAGAAAATTTTTTTTTTTACAGCAATGCTTCATATTGAGTTTATTGAGAGCTTTAACTTGAAAAGTTCTGAAGGATATTCAAAAGAGTCTCTGGCTTACTTGACACACCCACACCTCTGTAAAAGCTGTCAGTAAATGTGTGATCAGCTTCCCCTGAATTTCCCCAGGGAAATGAAAATTAAGTGTTCATAGGTTTTATGAATGCGGATCAAACGCTGGGACGCACACACACTGCAGCACATGCTTTATTGCAAGCATGTGAAAAAGTGTTCTTATAGGCTAATCAATTTGTTTAACAAGGGAGGGGAAAAAAAGTCAGCCGGACTGTGGGATCGATCATACAACCCCTCCAACGGGAGTCCTGCGCTCTACCCACTGAGCTAAACGTGCACGAGTATCCAACGACTTAAAAAAAAAACTCTGCCTGACGTCGGACTTATTTGCCGACCCCTGCTCTATTGAATGATTAAGTCAGCGTTTCTTACAAATGAATGAATACAAGTTATTGTCATCCATACTTTTTAATTGGTCCTCCATAAATAATCATCCGCAAGATTGGTTCGTCATGCTCTCCTGTCGATTGGCTTGTAGAGTTGCACCTGAAGTTTACTATTTTCTGACAAAAAGGCCAGATCATCACCAAGCATAGACCAGAGTAGACAATATTATATATATTTTTTAGTCCGACTCAGTTCTGTTTTTTGTGTGCTCCCTGATAGGGTGTAGTACTGTATTTTAGATTCAGGTGTGCAATAATGCCAAGTAATATTAGAATACTGAGTAATATAATAATATCACAGAGAATTTTTTTGTTCTTGAAGAGGTCATATTATGCTTTTTTGCCCTTTTCTTTCCTTTACTGTGTTTATATGTCTTTTTTGTGCATGTAATAGGTTTGCAAAGTGAAAAAGCCCAAAGTCCAGCCCAAAGGGAGTTCCCATCTCCCAAAGAAAACACTGCTCTGAACTGACTGAAAACACCTAGATTGTGGTCCAGCCTTAATTTATCTGCTTCACTTGTATCACGCGTCACAATGCTTGCCTAGCGG
Source organism: Lepomis gibbosus (assembly GCA_029875015.1). NCBI lineage: Eukaryota > Metazoa > Chordata > Actinopteri > Centrarchiformes > Centrarchidae > Lepomis > Lepomis gibbosus. The sequence goes on along the minus strand of JAPMOB010235414.1, from coordinate 96 downwards.
CTAGTGAGGCATGCCCTCCAAAAGACTGGTGGAGAAACTGAGCTGATAAGTCGTCCACCCACTGCAAACCTCTGCTTCTGATTGTTTAGTAGTCCT
>JAPMOB010235410.1:0-20620 GCA_029875015.1 Lepomis gibbosus | reverse complement strand
CCCCCCGCCCCTCCCTAAAAGCCCAAACTCTCTCTCAGCAGCTGTGATGTTTACTTCAGCTCTAGCCAAGATGACAGGGGTTGTAACTGCTGCAAATTCCTAGTCACCTTTATTAGCTTAAGGCTACGGCATTTTACACTGTATAAATTACCCTAGTGGCTAGCAGACTTTTCCTCTACTCATAGCTTAGTAATTTACACATTATTTATGCTTATATTATACCCAGTGTGTTGCGCCTTGCTCTACCTGGTCCGCGCTTGTAAAATATTCACCGTGTCTGCGTCTTCTAACATATTACCGGATTTATACTTTTGTCACCGTTAGATTAACTGCATCTCCTGACAAAACACCATGGTTGAATTTCAGCGTTGTAACATAACGAGGTATCATAAACCCAAATACTTCACCTGCTCCACTCCTTGTGCGCGTGTACGTACACACACAGACACGCAAACGCACACAGTGTCTTCCTCTTGGCTCTAAGATGCTGTTTAAAGTTAAAAATATTTGATTACCATTTCTTATTGCATGGGCTATTTTGCATAGTGAATAATAATTTAAATCAAGCATTCAATTTTAAAAGTTCAATAAATGCATTATGATTCCTAAGTCAATTAACAATTGTGATTTCAATTACGACCAGATTAATCGTGATTTTGATTTTTGCCATAATGGAGCAGCCCTGATGCCTAATCTCAATAATCTCCTAACATTTTCCACTCATTCAGTTGGGGTGGCAGAAAAACTGGGAGAAATTGATGGCAGTGCTGTTTGAGGTGTGGCTACTGGCATGCGCCCGCTGTTTTCCCACGCCGCCATATTGGAAGACAGCAAGGGAGATGCTGGCCAACTGGAGACACCACCCTCCTGTTGTAGAGCAGTGGAGCAGAGTAGCCTCTGCCCTGACCTCCAGGTGAGAAAAGCATCAACTCAACTTTACACTGCTGATAAAGGTTTCATACTGTTTGTCACTAAATGTGAGTTTTGTTTATGCTTGAAATATTGAGTCATTTGATAAGAGTGTTGATAGTTGGTTAATTTATTTGTCTAACTCCTGTGCCCACAGATGGGAGAAGCAACACTGATTTTATACTTGACAGTAGTAGCCTTTGAAGTGGCATATGTATTGGTGGTTGTAATAATGACAGTAGGATAAATGATGCCTGTGTGTGAAGTGCCTGTAATCTCTGAGTGTGATCATCTGTACATTCCTGTCTCTCTTCTACAATCCAGGCTTTTGCGCTTTACCCACGGACCATCCTTCCCACCTTTTAAAGTTCCAGATGAGGATGCCAACCTGATTCCTTTAGAGATGGACAATGACTGTGTGGCACAGACGTGGTACCGCTTTCTCCACATGCTTAGGTGCATAAAACCTAATTTTTCTGGGTTCAAATGTGAAACTAATTGACACAGATGATCATTTATGTGTAAGAGAAGTTGGATGACAGAGTGAAAATGAAGAAGTACCTCATATCACACTCCTACCATCAAATATTTCCCTTCTTCCTACTCTATATACTCTACTTCCTTTTTATAAAATGTCCCCTGCTCACTTTTGCTCACTTTTTGTATGCTTCAATCCATCCTTTGCATCTTTCCTTCTTCTGTGCATTCATTCATCCTTTGTCCTTCTTAATTTGCATTTTTCATCCTTTGGTCTTGGTCCAAAACATCTGACTCTTGCTGGCAATGTAGCCACGGTCCAACGTTAGAAAATTAATTCCTACTCATCATCATTAAACCTTAAATGTTAAAGCTGGAGTAGGCACCTTTGGAGAACTAGCAAGAGATGACTAGATTCAAGTATACAACTGAAAAAATCTCCCCCCTTGAGGCCAACCTATTTTTGTGTATGTAATAGGTTTGCAAAGTGAAAAAGCCCAAAGTCCAGCCCAAAGGGAGTTCCCATCTCCCACAGAAAACTCTAAACTGCCTGAAAACAACTTGTTTGTTGTCCAGTGTTTTCCCTTTCATTACTGTGATGTCACAGGGATGAAAGCAAATACGTGTCAGATGCTCCGATACGCCCTCAAAAACACCAGTGGAAAAACACTGAGCTGCATCACACACTTCTATCCCTTCCAAACACCAGCTAGCTCGAGGCAGTCACTGGACACAAAGTTGTTACTGTGATGTAGAGACAGAGCTCAGTTATAACTTAATAACTCACCACTCTGAAACTCTTGCTCCAGTCCATGTTGCCAAGCTGGTCGGCAACATTTACAGCTGAAGCGAAGCGGTTTACCGGCTTCTCACTAACCCGCCCTTCTCTGCTTCTGATTGGCTGACTCCCAACAAAGATCATTTAGGGACAGTCCATAGCTAAAACAAAGCGTTCAACACAGGGTGAAAAGAGGTGCAGCGGCAATGTGCAGTATAAAAAAAAACCCCGAAGGTGTTTTTTGAAAGTTAAAGCATGTAAACCTCTTCTGGTGCAACCCATAAATATGATTTTGAACCTGAAAATGCCCACCTCTTTAATGTGCAGTGAGTATGTACAGGTAAGTAAGTAAGCAGGCATGTCAGCCAGCCAATCATTTCATTCGGACCGAATCAGATGATTGTCTGTGCTTATTACAGTTCTGTGACAGCCACAGTACTGGATTTTTTCATTTTTGTGTCAGAGCATTTGATTTATTGTTTACTGATGGGGATGTAAATATGTAAATGTAATGTAAATATAGTCATCTCTGTGCTCCAAGCCATGGCGGATTCAGATATCAGGTATATTCAAATAAGCTTGAGCTGCACCTTTAAGCTGTTTGCTCAATCTATAAATTTGTCTTCTCTCTTCTTTCTCTGTTTTGTTTGTAGCAACCCAGTAGACCTGAGCAACCCTGCGATAGTGAGCACCACTCCAAAGTTTCAGGAACAGTTTCTTAACTCCAGCGGGATTCCTCATGAAGTGGTGCTGCATCCCTGTTTGAAACAGCTACCCCAGATCTTCTTCAGGGCCATGAGGGGCATCAGCTGCCTAGTGGATGCCTTCTTAGGTAAGAGGATGCTGAATTAAAATGAAAAGCTCAGTCATGGGACATTTAAGAGGAAGTGACTTGTTAATGTTCAAACAGAGGAATACATTTTAGAAATAAATGAATGTGTTTTTGCACATTTTAGAATTAAAATACTACAAGACATGTTAGAGTTACTCCTCATTTTTCAATGTTGAATGTAATATGTTGTTCATACCTTCTAGGCAGCTACCTGCTTTTGTAAGATAACCCATCACATTCAATATACTTTTACTATTATCAAAGTTACATAACTGTTGCATGGACTGATTTTAAAAAGCCTGTCCTGCATTGAACACAAAAGAGATTACTTACTTATAGTAAAAGCAGACATAGTGTTTATTGTGATCTCAAGCAAATTTTAGTTTGCTAAAGGTTCATTTTCATACTGAATTGAAATCGAATGGTGCTTTCAAAAATCTAAGATGGTCATATTGTTTGTAAAAGGTAAAGTGTATGTGATCTGTAGTGTCAAAAAGCTAAATGCTAAAAAGAATAATTTAAATGGTAGATTCCAGGCATTCATTTCTTGTAAAATATTCCCAGTTGTTGTTCTTGGAACTACTCCTGAGTAAAGTCTTTATGGAGAATGTCAGTACATACCTGTTTATACATTTGAATAGAAAAAGTGTGTCAGTGTGTTTTTCTCTTTACACTGTAGGTGTCTCTGTTGAAAAGAGAGATGTACGGGAGAGGGTGTTCTCTTTTTGCCCAGTGCTGCTCTCTCATGGTACAGACATCAGCTGATACATCATATAGAGCGATGGGCATATGATGGAGTGGTCTATTTATTGGTGGTGATGATATTAACAACTCGGGGTAGTCTTGCTATAGCAGATTGATATGTCCCAGACATTCAGACTCAGCTACAAGATCATCATTGAGGGGTCTGTTGCGGGCACAAAAAGTCAATCAAGATGGATGAATTTCAATTAATGCTGATTCGTATCTAACCGTTGTCTTGCATGTCTACAAATTGATAAATGTCTATGATCAACTCACGACTCTGAAGCCCCCTTATTTTCTTCTCTCTCTTGCATAAGGTAGAAATGGGAAAAATGATTCAATTAACCCATAAAGCATTATGTCCACTGAAAAAGTGGCCGGATGACGATCTTTTTGTTCTTGTTTGCTGAGGCTAATCAGAAATGTGTTTTCCATCTGCTATGGAGGGAAAAACACAAACTTTACTCCCTTGCTCATTTTACTGTCCTCTCAACAGGTATATCACGTCCTAGAGCTGACAGTGCCCCGCCAACCCCAGTCAACAGAATGAGCATGTCCCCGCCGCCCTCTATCACCAACACCACGCCCCCGCACAGTCGCAAGCAACGGCATACAGTGGCCACCAAAACCGCAAGCAAGAGTTCAACTGTAAGTTCAAGCATTGCATTAAATCCTAACAAATGATAAGTGCAGAGTTAGAAGATGTCTGTATTTTTGTTTTTATTGTTGTCTGAGATTTGCAGTTGCTCTTAAGACAGAACAGAGCTTATACATTTGTGACACCTTTTTTGTTGCCTCTATAAAGCTAACACTAGCCCAGATTTTTATAGAAGAATACAGAACATGTGTCACAATCAGTGTGTGTGTGTGTGTCACAGCTCCTGACCTTTGTTTTGTACAATCAATAAGACAAATCCCACGGAAGTATCTTTTTCTGTGTGATCTCTTAGTTACACTACTGTTGAGGTAACACCTTAATCAGACATCTTCCTCTATCCCTCCCCATCCTACAGGGCAGCGGTAATCAACCAACCAAAGCATCCCAGCAGCAACAGCAGCAGCAGCAGCAGCAGCAGCAGCAAACTTCGTCATCCCCCACCATGCTTTCCAGCCCCAACCAGAGCAGTTGGGAGTCTCGGCCCCTGCCGGCCCCAGCACGGCCAAAAGTCAACAGCATCCTCAACCTGTTTGGCCAGTGGCTTTTTGATGCTGCTCTGGTCCACTGTAAGCTCCACAGCGGCCTCAGCCGAGACCCCAGCATGACTGGTAAGAAGTGAGACGATGGCTAATAGAATTTCCATATATGCATGGGCAGGTGGGTGTTTCGTTGCTATTCATTAGTATGTGTTTTTGTGCAGTTATCTGTGTTTTTGGTGTCTCTGTTACTTTTTACTGTATTCCGTTGGGATATTCTTTCTTTTTTTTTCACCATTTTCTCTGAAACTTGTTTGTACCTTTCTGTGTGGAGGGCTTGGTTAGAAGTGGCCTTGGTATGAGATTCTCATCAGATTCTAATCCATTTACATCTACCAACTACTTGAAACTGGCAAAAACTACATTTAGACTATAACCATATGCTAAGGACCTCATACAGTCATTGTACTGGTAAAATCATCTCTAGAGGAGTCAATGACAGCACATATGGTACTTAATAAATTTGGCTCATCATTGGCTCTCCATTTATCGTTCTCTTTCTGGTGTAGTGTCCTGCACGTGTCTACCATGTCTGATTAATGTTAAAGCGTTGTAATGGGTCAAAAGTCATGTACTGAGGAGAACAAAAAAAAACACAATTCATGCCTGGTATGAATTGATCCCAAAATATTGGATCTGCTTTGATTTTGTCTCTCTCCACTATTTCTGTTATCTTGCAGCCTCTTTTATCCAAATTCTCCTTTCTTATAAATCTTGTAAGTAGGAACGGCAGCTTTTTTCCCTCGTTTCTTGACAAATGTTCCTGCTTTTTAGTTCCTCATGATCATCATTGCCATTATCGCCATTGTTTTCTGTTCCCACTGCTTGTCATATAAAAAAGTTTCACCAGCAGTCTCTCAGCGTTTCTCCAAAGGTGATTGAATGGGTTTCACCAACTGACCACTTGTCTCGACCATAACGTTGCCAGTTTGTGACAACGCCACCCTGTTTTAAGTTCTCATTTTCTTTTACTTTGGGTCACACTAATCCTTATTATTTAGTTTCAGCCCCCCTCCCCCTCAAGTTCAGCATTATTGATTTGTTTTTTGTAATTTCCTTTTGTATCGTCAGGTCACTTGAATTTTGATTTTATTGGTTTTGTGCCTCAATGCATGAAATGAATGTTCTGTACCTTAGGTGACAGTCATATAATTGCAACATCAAGGGAGCTGATACAGGGATTTTGCTTTTTAGTCTTGCAGTTGAAAATATTTTATTACCAGCACTACTACACTGCAGTTTTAGGGAGAACGTTTATGGCAAACTCCTTGTGTCAGAGTCCCCTTTTGAATGCTTTTAAATGATGTGAGTGTTTGCAGTCATTGAAGTCTTTGTTCTCTCTTGTTGTGATAGCGAATCTGCGATCTGCTTTGTGGTGCTTTTTTTATTTCAAATTTTTACAGACGACTTTTTATTGTAATGTGCTTATAGCAACATGTCAGTGTTTGCCTGTTTCTCATACATGCATGTAGACTAATGACTGCGTTACAATTGAGGGTCCTTTCATTCTCTGTCTCTTCCCACTCTCTACAGCGATAGCCACTCAAGTAGGTCTGGAGCTGAGAAGGAAGGGTTCCCAAATGTCCACCGACTCCATGGTGTCCAACCCCATGTTTGATGCCAACGAGTTCCCGGAGAGCTACGAGGCAGGACGAGCTGAGGCCTGCGGGACTCTCTGTCGCATCTTCTGTAGCAAGAAAACTGGAGAAGAGATTCTGCCTGTTTACCTGTCCAGGTAACATAGTTAAGGTTTTTTATTTTTATCATGCCAAGTTGTAATTCATTCATCAGTCCAACTGTGGGAATGCAATTTTGGTGAGTTCAGAAAACTGTGCAAGTATTCCTCTCTCTTTCTGCAGGTTCTACATGGTTCTGATTCAAGGTCTCCAGATCTCCGATTTCATCTGTAGACCAGTTCTTGCTTCCATCATTCTCAACTCTTCCTCTCTCTTCTGTACTGACCTGAAGGGCATCAATGTGGTGGTGCCCTACTTCATAGCTGCCCTGGAGACTATTGTACCTGACAGGTTAGACTGTAGTATGTTTAGAATCTTTTATTTACTGGGGTAAGCTTTTCAGATGAAATGCTTTTAGTGAGATTTCTTTCTCTTTCTTTCTCAGAGGTTTTGAGATTTTTTTTTAAATTGATGAAGTTGAATATGGAATTTTGTTGTACTCCATCAGAGAGCTGTCCAAATTCAAGATTTATGTAAATCCTACCGACCTGAGGAGAGCCTCCATCAACATCCTGCTTGCCATGCTGCCATTGCCACATCACTTTGGAAACATCAAATCAGAGGTAACAGCTTTGGTATCTGTGCTTTTTATTTAAAATCTTCCACATTAGTGCAGGATTTTTTATGTTTATGAGTTTGAATGTGTTTCTTTTCTGTCATTGCAGCTATTCCCTTAGTTTATGTGAAATCCTTAAAACATTTCACACTTCAGAGCCACTTGTAGTTAAAAACAAGTACGCCAGGTTCTTTACCATGTTGATGTTGTGTTTTAGGTTCTGTTGGAAGGAAAGTTCAATGAAGAGGATGGGTGGCCTCATGACCAACCCGTGTCTTTCCTGTCTCTGAGGCTACGTCTTGTCAATGTCCTCATTGGAGCCCTGCAGACTGAGACTGACCCCACCAACACACAGCTCATCCTGGGTACTCACACTGGCTTCTTCATAACCTCTTTATCTATTTATTTTGCCTCTCCATATAACTTGTGCAGTAGTTTTTGGACTGTGCTTAAGTCTATTAAAGTCTATTATTCTATATTAATCAAGTTTCATTATTCACCTCCTCTCAGGTGCAATGCTAAATATTGTTCAAGACTCTGCACTGTTGGAGTCCATAGGTGCACAGACTGAAACGGTAAGGCTCAGGTCACTGCTGTTGTCTGCTGAAAAACAGTTAACATTTTATAATGGTAGAAGCAGTGTGTTGGACTGGACATCAATATCACTGTGTTTTTGTGGTGTTAGGGGAGTATAGATGGGAACCACGTGACAGTGAGGAGTCAGAGTCACAGCCGTACCAACAGTGGAATTAGTTTCACCAGCGGGGGCAGCACAGAGGCCACCAGCCCAGACTCTGAGCGTCCTTCCCAAGCCTTGCTTCGAGACTACGGTAAGACGCACGGCGGCTTCACATAAGCTAATTTTAACAGATTGTGCTTGCAAAAACATGCAACTTATTAAATTAACACATCTGTTGTTTATAGCTAACGTGGTTAAAGTGGTATGGAGAGTTAAGAAGCGTTGGGTGAAATCTCTTTGTAGGTGAAACCAAAGTTATTTGCTGTGATTGTGTGCCATTGAACAGTTTGGCACTGAGACATGTGGAGTGCCTGAACTGTTTGGATTTCTTTTCTCTTAATTGATTGGTTGCAACAGTGTTGCCTAATCAAAAGACATTTTCTCAGTAGGGCTGAGCGATATTTGATTAAATTGTGTTTGGACAGTGGAATGTGAGCATTGTTTGATTCTTTTGATGAGTAGATAATCACCACTCATTTAAATCTGACTACAAGTGTGTGTATGTTTGTAATATACACTCACTGGCCACTATATTAGGTACACCTTGCTAGTACCCGGTTGGACCCCCCTTTGCCTTCAGAAGTACCTTAATTCTTCATTTCATGCTTTCAGCAAGGTGTTGGAAACATTCCTCAGAGACTTTGGTTCATATTGACACGATAGCGTCACACAGTTGCTACAGATTTGTCGGCTGCACATCCATGATGTGAATCTCCCAAACACACATACACTGTGCTGCTTATAGGAGAATTTGTCCAGCAGGAAGTAGAGGTTCCTGTGGAATGGGAAGGTTTACATTGTGTTGTGAGGCTCAGTGCTGGACAGGAAAAGAAAGACGTGTGGGAGGGCTGGAGTTTAATGTGCTGCAGCAAATTCAGCATGATTGGGGAGTTTTTGCTCGTGCTGAATGCTTGCCCCGCTTTCAAAAATTGCAGTCAGGTCTACATCTGAGACCGGCTCAGTAAGCTCATCAAACTTTTAATCACAGTTTAAAGCATTAGTCTTCCTCAGGTTTTTAGTTAGAAACTCTGAAATGGAGACCCAGCTCAAAAAAGTTTTGTGATGGATGATAATGAGGAGAAATGAAATGGAACCAGGGAGAAGACAACATTTTTACTTGTGCCACAGCCTTTACGTAAGACTCTGTTACTTCCACTGGTTAACACTTTTCTTCTGGAACAAAGCCGAACCATTCAAGCAACTTTACATTCTTGTTCCACACATAGTCAGCCATTGCTTTGCTTTGCAGTGCTTTTTTTAAACACTGTTTTTAAGCCCTGCAAATTACAGGTTAAACTGAGAAAGTATATGATTCTATCTGACAAGTTGTGACTACCCTCTTGTTTCAGTGTCCGCTCCACATGAACAGATTTAAACATATTCTGAGAAATTCTATTAATAGAAATTGGTTATTATATTAAAGAAAACCAATGAATTTTTTGACCAGATTGGCCTTCTAATATATTTCATTTAGTCAGTTTTGGATGATTATAAAATGCATAAAAGTTTTTTTTACTTTTAACGTCAAAGCTTGATCGCTCAGTCCTAATTCTCAGCTGTTTCTTCAGTTCTTCAGTCTACCTGAATTTGTCTCATCATTGTGTACTGTACTGATTTCAAACTTTATTCTAATGCATCTTTTCATTGCCAAGACAAATCTACTAACTGGGCATCCAGGACATTTTTCCTGCTGTCCTGTATACCTGAGCTGTGTTGCCTGAATCCTGCTTTGCTCTGTTCTTTGCGGTGTTTGGTATTTTGGGGTGTTATATGGTCTAGCTCTTCCAGATACGGCGGCAGGCCTGCTGGTGCGCAGCATCCATCTGGTCACTCAGAGACTCAACTCTCAGTGGAGGCAAGACATGAGCATTTCACTGGCTGCCCTGGAGCTGCTGGCTGGGCTTGCCAAGGTAAAGGTACAATGTCCAATCACCACAGAGACTAAATGTAATCTGCGATCATTACTAACGTGCCAGTCCAAGGTGAGACTGTTGTATGTCTTTTAGTTCCCCCACGTTACTCACCCAAGTCGCAATACAGCAGAAGCTGTTGTATTACCACTATCATTATATAAAACCACAGCTGTTGCTGCAGGTAAAGTAAGTATTAGATTTGCACCTCCGTGAACAAGGCTTACAGGGAAAAAACCCCTACTCAATCAGGTTTACTGAAAGTCTGACTGTTACCGTGGCAACAGATGTTGTATTACATGTTAACTTGATCATAAGCCCACTGATCTCAGTTAACCAATACACATCCTGCCCAAATGAGACAATCTAGCCTCACAGAGAACAAAACTAACGGTGCCTTCAGGAGGTTCATGCCAGACGTTTCCATATTACCAGAATTAAAGACGTTTCTGGAAAGAGCCTGCAATTTTTTTTGCCTCGTAATGGCTGTACAGTTGGTCCCAGTTCACCAGTGCACCAACTAAGAAAGGCTGCTATGACATGTCAGTTTTCGAATAACGTCAAATTAGCATAATAGTAATTGGTTATAAAATGTAAACATCAGGTGCTTGATATCACACAAACGAAGTGTGCTGAGGTGCAGAGAGAGATGAGGCCAATGCACCATTTAGGCTTTAAATTTACACAAGTGCTAGTTCCAACAATACTGTGGGAACTTTAAGTTAAAACCACAAATATTCAAATGTGTTACAATTTAGTAAAACTGCCAATCACTTCCGCAGGTAAAGGTGGGAGTAGACTCTGCAGACCGTAAGCGTGCTGTTAGCTCTATATGTGGGTACATTGTGTACCAGTGTAGCCGTCCAGCTCCTCTTCAATCCCGAGACCTCCACTCCATGATTGTAGCTGCCTTCCAGTTTCTCTGTGTGTGGCTCACAGAACACCCTGACATGCTGGATGAGAAGGTAAGACTGAATAATATTTTAATAATATGAATAATATGTTATATGTTGTTCGGTTATAGAAGGGCGCAAGTTTATTTGGTAAAATTAAAATAATTTGGTGAAATTAAACTTTTACAAATTTCTACTGACTTCTTCTCTTAGTCTGAATGTTGCAGGAACATTTTATTTGTAATTATCTTGTGGTAAGTTTTTAGTGTAAGCCTCATTAATACGGAACGGAAATGTGCACTCTGAGATTCTGTCCCCTGTGTTTTGTTTCTTTTTGGATCAGGATTGTTTGGTAGAGGTGTTGGAGATTGTGGAGCTAGGAATCTCTGGCAGCAAGTCCCGACAGGAGCAGGAAGTGCGACATAAAGGGGAGAAGGAGCACAACCCAGCTTCAATGAGGGTGAAGGACGCTGCTGAGGCAACTTTGTCCTGGTGAGCTTCTTTAGTATGGATCAGACAGTAAAGTTTGTTGATGTAGTTAATACACTGTGTTACACTTTAAACATGCTTGGACAGGCAAAGCACACAATGTTCAAAATGCTCCTAGTTTACCTTGTTACTTAAACCAACTGAAATTAAAACTGAGCTTGGGACGTCATATATATCTGCTCTGTCAGTTGCTTGTTCTGGGCCGTCTTTTAAGGGGGGACAAAGCACCCAAAAGGAAAAAAATGGACTTTTCTGTCACCAGAGACCATGCTCCACCAGAATCTTGCAGGCAAAATTGGCTTTTCTGCATATCTCCAAAATTGAAACAATAAAATGTTATGAGTTATACATTTGAATGTCACTTTTACATTATTTTTGACTCCAAAAGGTATTTTGAAACTTTGGTTGGACCTTAAATCTAAGTGGATGTACTAAATTATGTATTTGCTCTATTTTTCTGCTGCTACAATGACCTAGTTTCCCCAGTGTTTCTGCTGCAACTCCACACAGCACATAGATGACTAACAGAAAGTACAGTGTGCTGTACCTATTGCCCCAGTTCACCAAAGTTATGTTCTTGCTGCTTTTGCTGTGGTGTTCCCCAGTATCATGCAGGTGTTGGGGGCCTTCCCTTCCCCCAGCGGGCCCGCATCCACCTGCAGCCTGCTGAATGAAGACACCCTGATTCGCTATGCCAGGCTCAGTGCCACAGGAGCCAGCAACTTCCGCTATTTTGTCCTGGACAACTCGGTCATCCTTGCCATGCTGGAACAACCTCTCGGCAATGAGCAGAGTCAGTAGCTTCTCATCCATCTTTGATGTAATACAGGTTTCTTGGGATATCAGGCAGGATAAAGGTGTTAGTTCATTCATTTTGAATGGACAAGTAGAGACTGTACTGTAAGCACTGGTAAATTAAAATCATTATTCGACACACCATCACTTTTCTTCATAAATGAGCGTATCTCTGTCCTCACAGACCCCAGTCCATCAGTGACAGTTTTGATCCGCGGGACAGCTGGCAGACATGCCTGGACCATGCAGCTCTTTCACCAACCCAGAGGAGCTCGGGCCAGTCAGAGGGTGAGATCACCCTGAATGCTAAACTAATTTCATTTCAGAAAGGTTTTAAAATCACATGCTGAAGTTTTGCGTTGGTAAAACTTGTAGCTCTACATCAGTTTCACTGAAGTTCGCTTCAACTCTGTCTACTTCTCTCCTTCCACAGCAGGTGTTTGTTCCCGAGGGCCGCCCAACGCCCAACAACTCTGTGGGGATAAAGTACAATGTGAAGCAGAGGCCTTTCCCTGAAGAGGTGGATAAGATTCCTCTTGTCAAAGCTGATGTCAGTATTCCTGACCTGGACGACATCGTCAGTAAAGAGGTGAGATTTGTTTGCTGCTGAACCCTGTCATTGAGCTTGTATCCACATTATGACTAATCAAGCTAAAACACGATTGTTTGTTGTCGTGGCTAAAACAGAGCCATGCAGTAAATGAATAACTCATATTATTTGTTATTATGCAAACTTAGGTGTGTTGTATGGGCTGGCAGGATGATTCGAGAACTGCAAATACACTGATGAGTTATTACCCACACGTGAGTTATTGTAGAGAAATTTCACTTGGGTGTCTCTTTGGTAAAGGGTCAACTTATTTAGCTTGGTAAGGATATTCCTTTTGTGTGGTTTCTCAATTTGTAGCTTTTAATGCAATCCAAAACCACGACTAACTTCTAGGGTGTGACGAGACGCTTGGATAACGAGACTTAATTGGGTCGATGAAATTGAGACAAGATTTTAACTCTAATTTTAAGGAATCTTCAATGCTGCATCATATGAAAATTTTGACCTTTAAACATTTAATTTCCTGCAGTCTGGTGACATTTTGGCAGCAATTTCTGCCTTTACTGCATTCATTTATAGTGGAAATGATAAAGTATTTCATTTTAATTTGCTTATAAACTCCTGGGCTTTAATAGCTCCTGTGTTTCAGTAGATTTTCTGGTCTTTTTCAAAACTTTCTGCACTCAAAAAGTATCCCACATATCTGTTTTCCCAGACATGTCGAGAAAAAAGCCATAACATTACTAAACTAACTTCAATATTTAATGAGAATTCATAATATTTTTTAAAAGGTTACCTTCCCTGTACTCTGCTGTATGTTACGTAATTGCTCTGCTGACATGGCTGTATCCCCCTTCAGACCATTGACAGACGCCGAACCCCTTTTGGGACTGTACAGGATGAGACAAGGAGGTGAAAACCGAAACTATCTGAAAGCACTTGATCAGACAGAAATCTCACGACAAATCCACACACATGTAAACTTCCGCACCTCCGAAAGTGCAGCTTACAGTCCCAAACAGAGCAGGTTTGCACTTCTGTTTTTTTGATGTTTATATTCTCCTGAGCATCAGTGAAATCGGTGAGGTGCGGTGCCTACACAGAGACCACAGGATACTAAAGGACAGTACTCACCCAGCCACAGCCTGTTCACCCTGCTGCCTTCTGGGAAGAGATATAGAAGTTTGTGCTGTCACACCACCAGACTGCAGAGCAGCTTTGCCCCAAGTTATCAGACTCTTAAGCTCAAATTCATCCTCGTCACTGTTCCAGTGATGAGAGTTAATTTCTGTTACCATTTTTCATAATTGATTCTGTATTAATGTTGTCTGCTATGTAGCAGAAGGGAGTTATAAAACTTAATTTAATTTCACTCTATAACTTTTGTATATAACGTTGTATTGTGACAATAAACCTACCTACCTACATTGCAACTATACCGGCTACTTTACCACTCGTCACAAACTAGCTTCGACTCAGTGTGAGAGGGGGGTGCACTTGATTAATAGCCACTGATGTCGCATCAGCTGGTTGGAGATGATTTGCGAAGTGAGTTGACTATATCTGTTTCAGATTTGTTTTTCACTGCGTAAGAGAAATGATATGTGGCATCACAGCCTGTAAACAGTGTCAATTGCGTGGGTCTGAGAAGATCCCTAATGAGAAATATTGTTTTCATCTCGTCACACCCTATTAACTACCCTCTGAAAAATGACCAAAGAGCTGGATCAACACCTCTCTGACAGTGTTCAGAAAGTGAATATTAAAAGCTTCACAAAGAGTCAGTTTATTGACGGGCTGTTGTAGGGCTGGGCCGATAGACCATGCTATCGTCGAGTGACTTTTTTTTCACATCGACATTGGGAGGTGACACTTGGTTTGGACTGTGGGACTTGCCCTTTGTGGTTGTGTGTGGTTTTTTTATTTTTTGTATTTATACTGTTGAGTCACAGCCTCTTGCACCATCCCCTTTTTGTTTTCAGCTGGAAGTTCAGCATGACAAGCTTCGCATTCTGATGACCAAGCAGATAGAGTATGAGAATGCCTTGGAGCGGCACAGCGAGGAAATCTGGATGTCCAGGTGTTTCCCTGACCCACAGACAGACTGCAAACCCCCTCCGCCCTCACAAGAGTTCCAGACAGCACGGCTCTTCCTCTCCCACTTTGGCTTTCTGTCTCTGGAAGCACTGAAGGTTGGTTAAAATACTTTGTCTGATTATTAATGAGTTTATGCATTCTTTCGTTCCTGGTATACATTTACACTATTGTTATCAATATAGTTGCAGAATGTATGGCAAATTGATTTATTATTGATAGGAGCCCAACAACAGTCGTCTACCTCCTCATCTGATTGGCCTGGAGTCATCCTTGCCAGGGTTTTTTGATGACATTAGCTACCTGGACCTGCTTCCCTGCCGACCATTTGACACTGTCTTTATTTTCTACGTGAGGGCTGGACAGAAAAGCAGCCCTGAGGTGAGAGAACTCTGCTTGATTGGTTGTGGCAACACATGATTCTGTGTGAAATGATGATTGACAACTTTGGCTTGTATTTAATCACATCTGCAACTCAAAATTGCTGGAATTTAACTTAAAAATGTGCAGCTGTTTCTTGGTTCTTCTTTCAGAATAAGTGTATATAAAAATCTGAATAAAAATGGATGAGATCTTGTACTTGTGGTGATCAGATCCTGAGGAATGTGGAGTCATCGTCTAGTGTCCAGCCCCACTTTTTGGAGTTCCTGCTGTCCTTGGGGTGGCCTGTGGACGTAGGACACCACCCAGGATGGACAGGACACCTGGATACCAGCTGGTCCCTCAACTCCTGCTCTGACAGCAATGATCCACAACCAGCAGGTAAGCTACTAAGCTAACTACTGCATTAGATCTGTGGAAGACTGTGGAGGAATGCACTTTATGGCAACTGATGTTTATCTACATGTGGAAAATTCGTAGTAACTAAGTCAATGCTGAACTTTATTTTTAGAGGAAGCAGCCACTCCTGAGGACACAGGGGGTTCAGTGTTCAACGGGGAGAAGAAAGTCTTGTACTACGCTGATGCTCTGACAGAGATTGCCTTTGTTGTTCCATCTTTAACAGAAAATTCTGGTCAGTATTCACTGCCTTGAATTTGAAATCATAGATACTTTATACGACGAGGGATTCAGGCTTGACAGAGTTGCCATTTGCCCTTTGTTGTTCCCCAGAGGAGTCATCAGTACACAGTGACTCCACAGTGGAGGCAGACACCAACACAGACCTCATGCCTGGTTTACTAAAACAACCCAATCTCACACTGGAGCTGTTCCCCAACCATTCTGAAAACCTGGAGTCTGCCAAAAAGGTAAAGTTTGCTTTATGTGAGTGTTGACAGTTTATGTACAGTCTATACTGCATGCTGACAGCTTTGATTATGATTTCAAATTTTGTAGCTGAGTCCTTTGGTAAAGACAAAGAGGTCATCGACTGGAAAGTCTTTCCCACCACTGGGTCCTGAGACGAAGGTGTTTGTGGTCTGGGTGGAGCGCTTTGACGATATCGGTAGGTGACACTCTTTACACTGCCCTCGTGTCCTGTAGTTTGAGACCACAGGATTCAAATTAGAGGCCACTGGGGCACTATAGTCTGTCTCTATAGATTATATTCTATTTCTTTTTATTAAAGTGGCTGTAACAGGTACATGAATGTAATTTGTTTTTGTGCTTTTAGAGAACTTCCCGTTGTCTGATCTCTTGGCGGAAACCAGCACGGGCTTGGAAGCTAGCATGAGCAACAGCACTTCCTGCAGGTATTCAAAAGTGTTCACCCAAAACACTTTGCTGCCAGTATGGAGAACATATGGTTCTTGAAATGCAAGGTGCAAAAATGAAGAAAAAAACCCCAACTATTCTGCAAAACAGCTTGTCCTCTCTGACATGCAGGATAACAAACCATGCATAAACACATACAGTGCAAAACAGGAAGTACAACATGCAGTGTTTGCAGAAGCAGGCAGAGAAAAGGAACTGTGGCAACAGTTTTGTGTTACGTGATTCAAGTTGTTTTTGTGTAAAGCAGCTTGTAAAGATTGTGCATGTATTGACATAAGCTGATGGACCACAAGCCTCAAACTGATAGAAATGGGTTGCATTTAACCAAATGTACAAAGCCACTTTTGAGAGTGGTGCTCTCTGGAGGTTTGTGATACTATGCGGTGACAACTGTTGGTTCACTAGTGACGTAATTCATTTTCTGAACGCCCAGATCCCTTAAAAGATAACAGGTGGGTGGCATTTGTGAACATGGCTGAACTGACCTTTTCAAAGCAAACTGAGAAGCTATATTGGGTAATTTAAATGCTGAATAAAGTACCGGAAGAGGCAATTTTCTCTGCCTGCATACTTGTTTGTCGAATGAAAATCGGTAAATTGATATTTACCCTTTCACTGAAGTTCTATGAGATTGCAATCCAACCTGTCACAATACCTGTTAATGCCAAGAATAAATGAGGATGAAATATTGTTCTATATTCATTTGTTGCTCTAGGTTGTTGCAAATCACATAGATAATGTTTTTCTCATTGTTCCCACTGCAGGTCAGGGTTACTAGAGAAAGACGTTCCTCTGATCTTCATCCACCCTCTGAAGACGGGACTCTTCAGGATCCGGCTGCATGGAGCTGTGGGTAAATTTGGCATGGTGATTCCCCTGGTGGACGGCATGGTGGTCAGCCGCAGAGCACTAGGTAATAGCTCACATCTCTCTGTCATTGTTTATCTATCCTTAACATGCATTTTCTTTTTTTTCCCTCATCAGAAAGACCAGAGGCATTAAGTCTTAATGCATCTCATGGTTTCCACAGGGAATCTATTCCGTTCATTGATGAGCTTACTGAAATAATAATATGCATGTACCATATTTTATGGTTGGCAATGGCATTTGAGTTTACAATGCAAAAGAAACAAACTCCATTTAATATTGCATTTCAATGTAGATGTTATAGTTTCAAGGAAACAAATGCATGGGTGTTAATTGTTGAAATAGTATCAGCATGCTCCGATCAGTTAAATAGAGAGAGAAAAGCCAGTGAAAACGTTATGGTTTAGCACTATCATGAAAGAAACCGCATAGCACTTATCTCCCCTTTGCTGATACATTACTTTATCTTGACAAATATAAAAAAGGAACCTTACTCATTTTGGTTCTATTCATGTAGCACCACGGTTGACCAGCAGATGGCATAGTTGGGAGCTATGTTTTATGGTTGCTTTGGCTTTCCAGAACAAAACTACATAACAAGTGTAAATTTAAAAATATATAGTTTAGCCAAGACTACCTTGGTAGGTAGCGATACATTTTCATTCCATCCATTTCATGAAATTCCTTTGTCTCCAAACGCTGTCATATTTTTCTACTCTGGCCTGATAAGCTCTTGTGTTTGCACCTCTCTCTCTCTCAGGGTTTCTCGTTCGCCAAACGGTCATCAACGTGTGTCGACGGAAGCGTCTGGAAAGTGACTTGTACAACCCCCCTCATGTGAGGCGGAAGCAAAAAATAACTGAGATTGTCCAGCGTTACCGTAACAAGCAACTGGAGCCTGAGTTTTACACCTCGCTGTTTCACGAGGTGGGAGAGGGAAAGCTTCACCTCTAACCCCCCGTCCTGTCCTAACACTGGCTCACAGGCGCACACAAACACACACTTTTATCCTGTACTCATACACCATTTACAACTTTGCGTGCATACACACACACACACACACACACAGAATCTTTATATTTATACTGTACTGTTTTGTTATTTATATGAATACATATATCAACACTGTCTGCCTTTGACTCTGAGAGCAAAGTGTCAAAAACCATGCCAAGGTGGAAAAAGCTACATTTCTGTGTTGCAGTCACACATTGAAGATTTGGCTGATGTTCAACAGTGACTGTCTCTCCTCATTTAAGTTGTAGGTTTGTGCTTTGTGGCAAAAATGTTTTTGCTTGCCATTAACTGCAATACAATAGCTACACTGTTGGCCTTTCTGAAATTGTGAACCGTTTGTCATTTAAACCCTGTGATAAGAGTGAATTCTGATGATGGTTTGGTAATACAGAGTTGTGTCCAAAATCCAGATCTGCATATCTGTTTTTGTTTTTAATCAAACAGATTTATGGTTGGATTTTTGCCAAGGAAATAAACATGTCATAAAAATATTTTATAATATACATCGCTGCTGCTTCAAGGCAGGTGGCTTCAAGAAAACAAAGAAGTGATTGACTGCGTTAACCCATAATCTAATTTTACATCAAATTTTCATCTACCTGAAGATACCTGCTAAAGTCTTCCTTGTGCGAACACACATTCGGCCATCGCAGCAGCTGCCTTCTTTCCAGATGATTTATAAGACTCCTACATTGTTTTACTGTATGTGGATGTCATTTTTTGACACCTGTGTGTGTGTGTGTGTGTGTGTGTGTGTGGCCACATGTATGCTTCAGCCAGTCAAATTGTTACACTGCAGGGAGTCATAGTGACCCCTAAAAACCCCCCACCCCACAAATGGCATTTAAAGCTGTATTGTCACTTTAAACAAACGAGAATCTCAAGATAATAGNCGTTCGGTTTCCTCCTTCAAGACTTATGCTAGAAGTGGTTTACTCTTAAAGCTTGGCAACATTTGAGTTTACTGATAGTGAGAGTAGTTCCAGAGCTCCTGGAGTTTGCACTTGATGTTTGCAGGGCTAATATAGAATGACCACAAAGACATTTTAGGTTTGAAGTCTCAATACCAAACTACAGCAACAGTGAAGTGTCTTGCTCCTCCAAATAAATCTATAGTGTTTGATTCAACGGCCAAAACTCTCAATGTAGCTGACGGCTTTATATACAACTTGCATTTTGGCTGATCAAAGCTGTAATTTTTTAATTCTTAACAAAGAAAGAGAATATTGAACTTGTCAGTTATGTTCAGTTTGCATAACAGAAATGTGCAGGTTTGCCTTCACACACGTTTTAGTAACTTTCTTTGTTGCTTTACAATTTGTTTCACTTTTGTTTACTCACTGTACTTTGGTTTTTGATTCAAGCCCTCTCACTGTCTGCCTGTAACAATGTGAATTTATTTATCACACAGATGGAACAGGGCAAACACCTCTAGTTTCTTTGTTATATTGGAAAGTCTTAATGCACTGAGCACATTTTATGTTTATTTTCTATTCCCTTTTGGTTACCTTACATGTCTTTTTGTACTTTTGTGCATTTTGGAAGAAAACCCTGCTGAAGGAATAGTTTTATCTTGTGAAATATGAATGAAGGTGTCGTGGAGTTTTTAAACCTATCATGTCTAATTGTGTGACTCACTTTTATGACAGTGCTTTGTGCACATGCCTTTTTTTGGAAGGAAAGTACATTAAATATGCTTCAAAGAAACTACATACAATCAGTCATACATTGCATCCTATGTTACTCATGTCCGATCATATTTAAGGATTTGCCATGTACAGATGTGGAGGATAATATGTAAATATATGATAGTGTAAGGTTATTGCAATCCTCATCTGAAATAGGGAGAAAAGTTATGTATGTATGCAATTATGTGTGGGAGGATTACAATGGGTATTGGAATGTAACATGCACCAATTAAAACTATTATTGACATTTTAATTTCTCTCTCCTAATATTTGACTTTTGTTCACATGTCCATGAGGAATACTGTGAATTTCTACTTTTGATCTCAGTTACTTTTATTAATTAGGAGCGAAAATCATATTAGACTAAAATGCAGACATTTCAGTTATTCAGTTATGAACATTTGCGCCACAAACGGAATAAACATGCCCTGCGGCGTTAACTGTAGTCTGGCGTTTGAATCCGGGGCGAGACCTGTGAGAGTTAGGTGTGCCCCTATTCTTTAACGAGACATTGCTTGCGGAGTAAAATGAATCACATGGGGGTGCACACAGTAATGAGTAATTCATACCTGTCAAGTATCCCGTTTTGGCCGGGAAATTCCCGTATTTTACCCTTCTTTCCCGCCGCCCTCCCGTATT